>SMSR01015859.1:4531-26190 GCA_019453355.1 Ceratina japonica | reverse complement strand
TAATCTACAACAACGATTAAAAATAATTTTCTATATTAACGTATGAACTCATTTTTAAATGGTTCTATATTAACGTATGAACTCATTTTTAAATGGTTTTCACAGTCAGTTTACGTTTCATTACAACAAAGCACAAAAGATAAACGTCCCATTTTGCGTCATCTTGAAATTATAAAAAAATAAGCTAAAAAATTATGAATACAATTTTAATTATTAATAATACTCAAAACGACCTGTTATTTTTGGACGAATGCCTTAACAAGAGTCAGTTTATTTCCATAAGATATTTGTAAAGTACGACGTTTCGGCTGATTTGTAAGCCTTTATCAAGTGTTAATCTACAACAACGATTAAAAATAATTTTCTATATTAACGTATGAACTCATTTTTAAATGGTTTTATTTTAACGTATGAACTCATTTTTAAATGGTTTTCACAGTCAGTTTACGTTTCATTACAACAAAGCACAAAAGATAAACGTCCCATTTTGCGTCATCTTGAAATTATAAAAAAATAAGCTAAGAAATTATGAATACAATTTTAATTATTAATAATACTCAAAACGACCTGTTATTTTTGGACGAATGCCTTAACAAGAGTCAGTTTATTTCCATAAGATAATTGTAAAGTACGACGTTTCGGCTGATTTGTAAGCCTTTATCAAGTGTTAATCTACAACAACGATTAAAAATAATTTTCTATATTAACGTATGAACTCATTTTTAAATGGTTTTATTTTAACGTATGAACTCATTTTTAAATGGTTTTCACAGTCAGTTTACGTTTCATTACAACAAAGCACAAAAGATAAACGTCCCATTTTGCGTCATCTTGAAATTATAAAAAAATAAGCTAAGAAATTATGAATACAATTTTAATTATTAATAATACTCAAAACGACCTGTTATTTTTGGACGAATGCCTCAACAAGAGTCAGTTTACTTCCATAAGATAATTGTAAAGTACAACGTTTCGGCTGATTTGTAAGCCCTTATCAAGTGTTAATCTACAACAACGATTAAAAATAATTTTCTATATTAACGTATGAATTCATTTTTAAATGGTTTTCACAGTCAGTTTATGTTTCATTACAACAAAGCACAAAAGATAAACGTCCCATTTTGCGTCATCTTGAAATTATAAAAAAATAAGCTAAGAAATTATGAATACAATTTTAATTATTAATAATACTCAAAACGACCTGTTATTTTTGGACGAATGCCTCAACAAGAGTCAGTTTACTTCCATAAGATAATTGTAAAGTACAACTTTCCGGCTCATTTGTAAGCCCTTATCAAGTGTTAATCTACAACAACGATTAAAAATAATTAGAAACGGGACACTCTCGCCAACGGTTTAACAGAATCAAACATTTGATAACGTCCAGTTAAGACTCACATTATAAAAGGTGAAAAACACAAACTTCATAGTCCCGAAAACGGCACCATTCAATTCAAATGTCACAACTTCAAATTAACCAAGAAAATCACCTTGTATAAATTCTAACGGTAAAACTACCTAGTCATTCGTACTGTTATCTGTCGACTATACAAATTTTTATTTGAAGTTTATAAAAAGATCCGATGTTTACGCTAGTGTTTTATTAGAATTGCCATTAAAATAGTGTAGGCCGTAGGCGCGTTCTATGGGCCGTTAAAGCCGAGGCGTGAAACTTGTTACGACGACACGGCCATTACACGCCGGCGAGTTGAACGCTTAAATGTTTAATTGCGCCCCCATGGCGGTGTGCTAATTGCACGCGTATCGCCGCCACGGTTACGATCAGCCGGAAGTTTTCCGCGTTGTCGGCTTAATAATCGCTTTTTCGCGTCGCGTGACGCCGCTCCGGGCCGTCGCAATTTCCGGGTACACGCGAGCCACGTGAACCCTTTTCAACCGGAATTAACCATTGGGACACCGATCAGCGAATTACCGGCCTCATAACTTCGCTCTAAATTCCATTCCCATTAATTCATCCAATTATGCGATACAATTTACATCTCATTGTTTTACTTCGCGCCGCGCGCACTCGTCCGTTCATAAAGTGCTACCAGCTATGATTGAATGTCTAACAGGTAGTCGAAGGAGTTATCCATTTATTTTTCTTATAATATATATATATATAATAGATATTATAAGAGATTGAAAATTATAGTATGTATTATTGAGACTGTTCGCGATTTATTATACTGTTTGATTTAAACATTTGAGGCGGCATCTGATGATTAATGTTCGTAAGAGTTCTCGATATTTAACGAGCGGTCTTGAAATTTATGGACGGAGGTTGTATCTAAATAAAGTTTTGAGCAATGCGCGGATCGATAGCCGAGAGGTGCATCAGAGAGTTTGGGGCGATGTTTGTTTTACGAGTGGCCCGCCTCGTTTCCGTACAGGCTCGCTGTTTTGTTTCAGAAGCGACTACTCAGCACGAAATTATTTACGGCGTGTTAAATTTTCGCAATTTCCTATCGCGTGCGCTGTCCCAATCGCGGAACCCGCGCTTAACATATTGGCCTGCCCGCTGGAAAAATGATAATGCACTGCGAGGAGAAAGAGAACAGTACCAAGAGAATTGAGTGCATTTNGCCCCGGTATTAGCCGACAGGATTTCTCTGTCTCCGTAAAAAATGAATTCCGGTTCGCGGCTCATTTGGCTCTTCAAAAATTATATCTCAGTTTTTTTACGACCGCATGGAATCCAGTCAGAAATGGGTGAAGNTGTAGAAGAAATTCGCGAACGTTTCCTTTCTCTGTAACCCGAATCAGCGAAGCTATTTAGAAACACGTGGAGAAATTTATAATCCGAACGAGAAAGCTTATTTCAATTGTTAGTTTCGTAGGAAATTAATTGTCCATCATTTCTCAAGTGTCGTTTGTTCTTCTTTTCTATCGTTTGAATCGTTACATAGAAATGTATTGTTTGTCGGTTTTTAGGTGAAAATTAATACCGAAAAGACATTTGCTCGGTCGTCCGCAATTCCAGTCGCAAGATTATTCGTCGGCACGTTTGCAAGGCAAAGCAAACGAAAACACCTAGGCCACGTAAACAACGTTCGTTTCTTGCGTCCCGGTTCGCCGGAACGTGGTCGCCTTCTTCAATGGCGGTTCACCATTGTTCGACGCATTCCTCTCGGCTAGAACCAACGGGAACTCGTTTGTCGGCACGATGATGTTTGCCGAGACGCTCGAACTCGCCTCCGTGTCCCATCACAATATTGTGTTCGACCAGCTTCCATAGGATTGAGAGACTCCACTGGAGAAAAGGCGACCGCCTTTGTCTTCGCGAAATCTTTGCCTCTCCACTCGGAATCGAGTAAAAACAGTTTCGACTTCCGGTTGAAATCAGAAGGGAGTATCGTGATATTATTTATAAATGATTTGAGGTATTTATTTGAATTTTAACGTCCAATGATGATAGTAATTTCCACAGACGCGATACGACACATGATGTAGATTGGGAAAACGCAAAAATAATTGACACCGAACCCCATTTTTATAAAAGAGCTGTTTCCGAAATGCTATCTATTAGGACGACTCCAAACACGGTGAACCTATACAGGGAAGTTCTGAAGATTTCAATTTAAATTGTTTTTCGCAAATATCTAAGTTTCTATTCGTCGGACGACATATATGCATAGGATCGAAATTATAGATTGATAAATTCTCTACAACAATCATTCTTGGTATTTTTTTCTTGTGGACTACGGTTTTCAAAATAAGACGCGGTAAAAACTTGAAGTTTTCGGAAGAATGATGTACGCGGCTTGGTTCGAAAACTTTGTCGCGTGTTATTTTGAAAACCGTTACTCGCAGGAAAAAAATACCAAGAATGATTGTTGTAGAGAATTTATCAATCTATAATTTCGATCCTATGCATATATGTCGTCCGACGAATAGAAACTTAGATATTTGCGAAAAACAATTTAAATTGAAATCTTCAGAACTTTTCTCTCGTCCCATGAAAGTTCACCAAAATTTAACAGAGTCATTATTTGACCAATATCTACTCATACGCTAAATTTTAGATTTTTCGTAATTTTGGTGCCGTTTTCGGGACTATGAAGTTTGTGTTTTTGACCTTTTATAATGTGAGTCTTAACTGGACGTTATAAAATGTTTGATTCTGTTAAACCGTTGACGAGACTCTCCCGTTTCTAATTATTTTTAATCGTTGTTGTAGATTAACACTTGATAAGGGCTTACAAATCAGCCGAAACGTCGTACTTTACAAATATCTTATGGAAATCAACTGACTCTTGTTGAGGCATTCGTCCAAGAATAACAAGTCGTTTTGAGTATTATTAATAATTAAAATTGTATTCATAATTTTTTAGCTTACTTTTTTATAATTTAAAGATGACGCAAAATGGGACGTTTGTCTTTTGTGCTGTTGCAATGAAACGTAAACTGACTGTGAAAACCATTTAAAAATGAGTTCATACGTTAATATAGAAAATTATTTTTAATCGTTGTTGTAGATTAACACTTGATAAGGGCTTACAAATGAGCCGAAACGTTGTACTTTACAATTATCTTATGGAAATCAACTGACTCTTGTTGAGGCATTCGTCCAAGAATAACAGGTCGTTTTGAGTATTATTAAAACATTTGAGATATTGTTTTTGCATTCCAGACAATTTTCACTCTATTGGATTTGCGATAGAATTTCAGTCGATAATTGTTGTGGAGTTTGTCAAAGGGCGAGTATGACGAAAAATGATTAGAAGCCTAATTGCCGAGTTAATCACCCTCGTTATCATCGTTATCGACCCGGATGTGATATCAGTCCCGTAAACCAGGAGTCACTATCGCTTCCGCTTTGAACTTCGATACCCCGTGATTGATTGAATTCTAATTATTGTAAGTCACATTATTGGAAGGGAGATCAGTTTTCATTTAATACTATGACAGTCTAGAGATTATAATACTCGAAGAATTCTCAGGCAAATTTTATACGTACACGAATTAAAATAATTTCCACGGTGGTTTGATAAAGTTTTTAATGAGGAGGGCCGTAAAATTCATGAACATATCCCGGAAGTTGGGCGAGTCGCGGCCGCAAAATATTGGATCCTCAATTGAGGCTCTGTTGAAAGTGGAACGTTCGAAGGGTTACTCTACTTTTTCCCAGTCGGCCTAGAGTATAATCAGAGTTTTTCTTCGGTTTGATGAAACAAGGCTGTTTATTGTTAGCTTTCACCCTGGCCACGATTCGACGACCCCTGCGGGAAAGAGAAAACATTTGAAAACTGAGTCGTCGTCTGTTTTTCCATCAGAAAATCTACTGTTAGCTCTGCTTATTTTTATACCGTTTGCACAGCCATAAACCTGCTGAGTTTGATGTCAAACACAGCTCCACGTTCTATGTACTCGTCTTTAATTAATTTTCGAGACCGCAGCTTCTTTTTTTAATTCTCGAATTTGTTCAATTCATTTTTTCGCACTGAAATTTCTTAGAATTTGAAGAGCGTTTCGATTCAGAGACGATTCAAACATCGGTTCTTTAAAGAGAATCGAACACCCCTAAAGGAAATTATGAAAAAAAGCGAAAGAGAGAGAGAAACTCCCAAACCATCGATTCTTTCGGTTTCGATTCACGCAAAACCGATTCTTTGATTTCGATTTTCTAACAGAAACGATTCAAAAATCGATTCTTTAAAGAGAATCGAACACCCCTAAAGGAAATTATGAGAAAAAGCGAAAGAGAGAGAGAAACTCTCAAACCATCGATTCTTTCGGTTTCGATTCATACAAAATCGATTCTTTGATTTCGATTTTCTAACAGAAACGATTCAAAAATCGATTCTTTAAAGAGAATCGAACACCCCTAAAAGAAATTATGAAAAAAAGCGGAAGAGAGAGAAAAACTTTGAAATCATCGATTCTTTCGGTCTCGATTCTCGCAAAATCGATTCTTCGATTTCGATTTTTTAACAGTATCGATTCTCATCGTTTCGATTCAGAGACGATTCAAAAATCGGTTCTTTAAAGAGAATCGAACATCCCTAGGAGAGCCGCGGGTGCCGCTGAGTTTGCCAACTGATTAGGAAGTCTCGTGCGCGACGGGTTGTTCGGATCAATTCAGCTCGTCAGAGGAAGTAACCCGGTGAACCGTGGGACCGCGTTTTCTTTTCTCCACTTCCCTCGACTTTTCACGGTGCTTTAACTTCGAAAGCTGGACTCTCGTTCCATTTCGCTCGGATTGACGCGGTTCTGTCGCGACGATTCATCAATCGTTTCCGCTCGGGCGACGCGCCCCGTCGAAAGCTCAGCTCCCGACGGGACGCGCGGACATTATTTATTTTAAGCGGTTGGTAAGGCTCCGTCATCAGGACCAAGAACTTCCCGTCTTCATTAGCTGTCGCCGCAGCTCCGCTGGGAGCAAGACCGCCTTCTTCAATTTGTGAACATCTATCGTCCTGCATGCCAAGACGTTGTCTGCCTTCTCCTATTTATAGCGACTGATAAGACAGGAGACTTTTTTTTCATCTATAAAAATGGTGATGTGTGAAAGTGTCAAAATAGTTTTTATAGAAATTGGAATTTTTAATCCATTTTATTTTGTATTCGTATTTATAATTATTATAATTTGTTACAGGGTTGGAAATTCGTGGTTTATTGAAATTTGGTTATTTCATTAGGTTATATAGATTATTTTGTGGATTGAGGAGTGATTCCCTTGATGGCAAGGGGACGTTAACGAGTACCAGATTTGTAAAAAGATTTCCAGAATCGACCGGCGAATTAATCGTAACGTCGTGAGCTGAGGATGTCCGCGATGCATTATGAAAGAACAGAAAAGTGGGTTATCGTGTTCTAGCTCGAATCGAACTTTTTAATCTCGATTTTAATTGCATCTCCCCGTACCACTTCCTACGAGGATTATACGTCCCCTCTTTGTGCATCACGATTTTGATAAATCCCCTTCGTAAAAATCGTATCAGCTTGTTAGCAAAATAAATGCCCTAATTTCTACTCGCTTTCTCATTTTCTTATAAAAATATTATTATAAAATTGTAGAAAAATATCTCGAGTATATATTCCATGCAAAAATTATAAAAATATTATTATAAAATTGTAGAAAAATATCTCGAGTATATATTCCATGCAAAAATTATAAAAATATTATTATAAAATTGTAGAAAAATATCTGAAGTATGTATTCCATACAAAAACTATAAAAATATTATTATAAAATTGTAGAAAAATATGTCGAGTATATATTCCATGCAAAAACTATAAAAATATTATTATAAAATTGTAGAAAAATATGTCGAGTATATATTTCATGCAAAAATTATAAAAATATTATTATAAAATTGTATATTCCATGCAAAAATTATAAAAATATTATTATAAAATTGTACAAAAATATCTCGAGTATATATTCCATGCAAGAACTATAAAAATATTATTATAAAATTGTAGAAAAATATCTGGATTATATATTCCATGCAAAAACTATAAATGTATTATTATAAAATTGTGGAAAAATATCTCGAGTATATATTCCATGCAAAAATTATAAAAATATTATTATAAAATTGTAGAAAAATATCTGGAGTATATATTCCATGCCAAAACTATAAAAATATTATTATAAAATTGTAGAAAAATATCTGGAGTATATATTGCATGCAAAATTATTTTAGAGAAATACGCCAGTGATTAGAAATTAGGGCCAAATATTTTCATATTTCTCTTGACACTCAGTCACGCTTATAATAGCAATAGTGTAATCCTAGAGTACACAAGGACGAGTTGCATTCGTTGCGCAAACGAATGAAAAATTCAATGATAAATATTGTGGATTAAACGTCGGCGGTGTTAATCTGGATAGGGTGAAAAATGCGTTTGTAAATTGGCCCGTGGAAATGAGAGGAGTCCGAGGCGCGCAACGGCGCGGGAATAATTAAATTCTCCGGTTTAACAAACGCTTCGCAAGGAAAACGGAGAACGTCGAATCGGGCGAGGCTCGCATGCGCCGCTATACTTAGCCGCCAATAATTATCGAAATTGATTTCCCGACGCGTTAACGAATCGAAGAAAGTGGATGTTTACTTTGAAGGTCGTTCGAGGCCCAAGAAATCCATGAAATGTCAGGCCAACTATTTATAGAGCTCTATCCTTCTTATCTCCGCCGGTAATCGGAAACTTGATCGTTAGATTCGACGATTCTCATGGTCAATAATTAATTTCGCTGAAGCCCGACTGAATTTCGCATGATTCACATCTTTCGCGTGTTTATGCTCTCAATCCGAAGCTATCTCAATTAAAAAAATTAGTTTCATAGTAGAAGATATTAAATAAATATGAAATTGCAATTTTAAATGGAATAATAGATGGACTCTTCATTTATTTACGCATTTTGAAATACTCTTCTTTTGTACATGAGCTTTTCCTTGAATCAATTTTTCCGGACAAAGTTTACGTTTAATTAGAACGATTTTTTCCTCATTGAGGAGATCGTTAGAGTAGATATCCGTTTCGTAGTGGCGGTAATACCCGGAAACTTCACCAATTAAAAATTCTGCTCGCATATAAACGCGGGAACACGGGGAATTCCGGCGGAAGTTTGCCGATCCGTGGAATTCTTTCAAGACAGCGGGGACTAAAAAGGAGTTACTATAGTTAATAGCAATCGAACTGGTCGTAAAAGGGCACTTAGCCGACGAATTCCCCGGGCTAAGTTTCGCCATTAATATTGCACATCGAACTTCTTCACGCCCCGCCGCGGTCCCTCGTTACTGTTTTTTCTACGCTCTAATCGTTTCCCCCTTCAGAACTCGTTACCACAACAATTTATGTTCGGACCTTTAAGCGATAACACGGAATCCGACGGAGGAATCGTGGAACCGAAGCTCCGAAATTAATCCCAAACATAATTATTCTAAAATTACCCGTCAGACATTCGAGAAGTGTAACAGATACAAGTCCTTGTTTAATCCAGTTTTAATCCCCGTCGCTCTCAAAAACTCATTAACATAATTTATGTGCAAACGACTTCGGATTCGACAACGGGATTACGAAACCGAGATCCAGTCCGAGGCGTAACGTAACCCTGGTTTCACCGTCTCGTTATTAAAAACTTATTAGCATAATTTACATCGAAACGGTTTCTGGTCTGACACAGAAATTATGGAACTGAAGCTCGCAAATCACTGTTCGGCTCAGTTTGTATAAAACAGCGCAGCGGAATATCGGGAAGGGATACGTTTAAATCTGCATTTAATTCCAGGCGAGTGTTGAAAATTCAACGAGTCCCGAAACTCGTTTTCAACTTTGTGTCGAAATTGAAACCGGGGCGCGCGCGCGCGCGCGCGAACTAGAAATACCGCGGCAGCAGTGAGTTGAATTCCACGGCGGACCGAGTGATTAAGCCTGGGGGACTGGAACTTGGTCAATTCCTCGGGTAATAAGCAGCCGCATCTATCGGGACGAGACAAACGACCGGCGACGACGAGGGCGTCCCGTCCAGTCAATCTCGGCCATTTTACCAATCTTCCGCTCGAGTCGACACTTTCCGCGGTCCCGGCCGGGACCCGATACCACCCTTTGGCTCCCTGCATTCTTCGGGACGAACAAAGCGTCCGCTGGTATCGATTCCCGTCGACTGAAAACTGTCCCCGGTTAAACAGAAACGAAGCCATCGCCGCGCAGATAGCGACTGATATTGTTCAACCTTTCCCGATAAATACGTCAGCCGACGCGATCAATTTAATTATGCAATACTCGGGATATTTACTTTCGGACGTTATTACATCGGGATTCGATAGTCGGACGGAATGCCTGTCCCCTTATTCCACTGAAAGATGTTTTACGTGTGTTCAATGCAATTCGAAGGCAATTGTCAGGACTTGTGAGTATACATGCATTTTGCGTTTGGTTAAATTATCGTGTAGGGTAAGTGTGCCAATTACTGCGGATGCCCCAAATATTGCGGATTTTTATTCAAATCATTAATTATGAATTTTTTAAACGTATTAGACGAAATGAAAGATATTCTTTAATTATTTTGTTATTTGATAATAATAATTTAAACAAAATAAATGGCAATAATGAAATTTGTAATTATTTTAAAACACTTCAAAGTCGAGTAGTTCACGAGAATATGAATTTTCCAATAATTTTGGTTGACATCTATCAAACACCTCTTTTAAAATTGCATTTCTTTTCAATAATATTAATATAATACATAGTACGTTTTAATGTTACAATCAAAATGAAAATATGCATTAGGGTAAGTGTGCCAATTACTGTGGATGCCCCAAATATTGCGGATTTTTATTAACGTCATTAAACATGAATTTTTTAAACGCATTAGACGAAATAAAAGATAAGGTAAAAGTGTACCAATTACTGCGGTTGCCCCAAATACTGGGGATTTTTATTAAAATCATTAATTATGAACTTTTTAGATTTATTAGACGAAATAAAAGAAATCCTTTAATTATTTTATTATTTGATAACAATAATTTAAGCAAGATGAATGGCAATAATGAAATTTATAATTACTGTAAAATATTTGAGAGTCAAATAGTTCACGAAAATGTGAATTTTTGAGTAATTTTCGTTGACGTCTCTCAAACGTCTCTTTTAAAACTGCATTTATTTTCAATAATATTAATAAATACCTATTCTTTAATTATTTTGTTATTTGATAATAATAATTTAAACAAAATAAATAGCAATAATGAAATTTGTAATTATTTTAAAACACTTCAAAGTCGAGTAGTTCACAAGAATATGAATTTTACAATAATTTTGGTTGACGTCTGTCAAACACCTCTTTTAAAATTGCATTTCTTTTCAATAATATTAATATAATACATAGTACGTTTTAATGTTACAAACAATCAAAATATGCATTATTTAGTTAGAAAAATACGAAAGTATGTTAATTCAATGTGTATCTTTAATATATTAATGACCGCAGTATTCCACAAAATATATTCCTCGAACGCCTATTACTGCGAACACGCAAACTGTAAAACAAAACCTTCTAAAGTAGATTTAGTCGGTTCGAAGGCATATTTGATTGTTGTTGAGAGTGGATTAAAGTGTTCAAGAAGTGCAATAAAAAAGAAAAAAATAATTTAAATAACACTTATGTATTTCGTATAATATTTTATTAAAAAATATTTAATAAAAAGTGATGAAATTATTTCGATATCCTCAGTATTTGGGTCGCAGTAATTAGGTTTCCCGCAGTATTTGACTCGCAGTAATTGCCTCATATTCGCAGTAATACCTGTATTTCATCACCTTATAAAAATGATTTATTTAATTTAACGTATACGCCTTCTTGAGATATAATTGTTTTTTTTACACATTTATAACATAATAAAACTTGTTCAAAAAATAATTTAACTTGAATCTTGTATTCAAATAGCTGATTTTCGCGTTGAAAGTTACCTTGCATAAAAATTCGCAGTAATTAGCACATTTATCCTACCGTCGAAGAGCGGTTTATTCTTTGAAGCTGTTTCCATAGGAATTTTTTTATCGACTCCTCGGCGAGCATTGAAAAAATTGATGCTCGCGCTGTGCCAGCGTTTGTCCGAAGGGTACTAGACTGGCTATAGGGGAAGATTATTGCACAGTAAATTGGAATCAAGCGCACGCCGTCGAGAGTTTGCTTCTTGCTTGATGCAGCTGTAATGGCGCCATAAATAATGATAACGGAACACACTGACTACTTTATAGGTAATGAGCTTCTGTAACAGTCGACTGACCCGGAAAACTCGTTTGCGGTATGGCAATTTCTTGTTTCCCCCGACTTTCACCCCTCGCCACGTTACGTTACGTTTCTTAACAGGGATTATGGTAGATCTATGTTCACGCGTCGTGGTCACCCCGTCGTCGACGGTCTTACAAACTTTTCCTACTGCGTCGTCGTATCTTCTGTTATCAACTGTCCTCGGAATAAAAATTCAGAGCCGGACTTCGCCTATCGTTCTCATCTCAATGTATATGCGTCCTCCGATCTCGTAGATTTGGTCGGGGTCAGACCCTTCGCGTTCTTCACTCTCCTTTGACTCTAAAAATTTATCGATTTTGGAATCCATCCAATAGAGCTGGATTGGTCAACCCTCTCTATGGTTTCGAGCACCGATGGAAACGGTCAGGGATTCTCGAAATGCCGGGAACCGTCGAGTACAGGACGTCCGACGACGAAATATTGACCTACCCTCGCGCGAACCTAAGGGTTCACAGTCGCTAACAAGAACGGAGTAATTGCACTCGTTCATATTGTCAATGTTCACTTGCGTTTGTTCTCCGTAAAGCAGGCTTCTGCAGTCAGACTGTTTTGTCCAGAGATCAGGATTACAGTCGAAATCGAAACCATGATTGTAATGAGAATTAATGATGTAATTGATCATTTGATATTGATTGTAATGAGAAATAATGAGCATAAGTGGAAAAACTGAGGTAGTTATTTGAGCAAGTAGTCGTGAAATAAAAATGCCAAGGTTTGTTTCTATTCATTTATTAATCAGAACTAAAGAATGAGTGCGAGGATCGATTTCCATAATTTATTATATTATAATTTTCTCCTTCTTTATTTAGCAACAATTGTACAGGGTAATTCGAAAGGGTGAGCACTGGGTTACAGTAGGATTGTTAATTTGGTTAAGGATCGTGAAATAAAAATGCCGAAATTCGTTTCTGTTCATTCATTAGATATATTCGAGTTGAAGAATGCTTGTTTCGGTTGAATAGGCGAACCGAGAACGTGCGCCCGCTCGTTTGTTTCAAGCACACCTCGCCGTCTCGTTTGTTCACGTGTTTAACAGGTGAAGCAAATTTGTACAGCGGCGGTGTTCGATCGTCGAGACAAATGTTCCCCCTTCCGGTTTTATTACGTTTCCGTACTCACCGGGTCAAATATCATCTCCGTCGCCCTATGAACCGTGAGAAAACTTCGATACTTCCACGAACGACGATCTCCCTCCTTATTCCTTCTTTAGAATTGTTGAAAGAATTTTCCTATCATCTCCGTTGGAAGCTGTCTCGAGGGAAGTATAGTCTCCCTTTAGGATTGTTGAAAAGAAGATAGGAAGATTTACATAAAATTTAATATTATTTCATTCTGTTCTAAGATTGGCCTTCAATCATTCTTGGCTAGTTTATAATCTGATATTTTTATTTCTAGGAATCGAATATTTCAACAATGTATTCCTTCTTTAGGATTGTTGAAAAGAAGATAGGAAGATTTGTGTAAAATTTAATATTATTTCATTCTGTTCTAAGATTGGCCTTTAATCATTCTTGGCTAGTTTATAATCTGATATTTTTATCTCTGAGAATTGAATATTTCAACAATATATTCCTTCTTTAGGATTGTTGAAAAGAAGATAGGAAGATTTATGTACAATTTAACATTATTTCATTCTGTTCTAAGATTGGTTTTCAATCATTCTTGGCTAGTTTATAATCTGAAATTTTTATCTCTGGGAATCGAATATTTCAACAATGTATTCCTTCTTTAGGATTGTTGAAAAGAAGATAGGAAGATTTGTGTAAAATTTAATATTATTTCATTCTGTTCTAAGATTGGCCTTCAATCATTCTTGGCTAGTTTATAATCTGATATTTTTATCTCTGAGAATTGAATATTTCAACAATATATTCCTTCTTTAGGATTGTTGAAAAGAAGATAGGAAGATTTATGTACAATTTAACATTATTTCATTCTGTTCTAAGATTGGTTTTCAATCATTCTTGGCTAGTTTATAATCTGAAATTTTTATCTCTGGGAATCGAATATTTCAACAATGTATTCCTTCTTTAGGATTGTTGAAAAGAAGATAGGAAGATTTGTGTAAAATTTAATATTATTTCATTCTGTTCTAAGATTGGCCTTCAATCATTCTTGGCTAGTTTATAATCTGATATTTTTATCTCTGAGAATTGAATATTTCAACAATATATTCCTTCTTTAGGATTGTTGAAAAGAAGATAGGAAGATTTATGTACAATTTAACATTATTTCATTCTGTTCTAAGATTGGTTTTCAATCATTCTTGGCTAGTTTATAATCTGAAATTTTTATCTCTGGGAATCGAATATTTCAACAATGTATTCCTTCTTTAGGATTGTTGAAAAGAAGATAGGAAGATTTGTGTAAAATTTAATATTATTTCATTCTGTTCTAAGATTGGCCTTCAATCATTCTTGGCTAGTTTATAATCTGATATTTTTATCTCTGAGAATTGAATATTTCAACAATATATTCCTTCTTTAGGATTGTTGAAAAGAAGATAGGAAGATTTATGTACAATTTAACATTATTTCATTCTGTTCTAAGATTGGTTTTCAATCATTCTTGGCTAGTTTATAATCTGAAATTTTTATCTCTGGGAATCGAATATTTCAACAATGTATTCCTTCTTTAGGATTGTTGAAAAGAAGATAGGAAGATTTGTGTAAAATTTAATATTATTTCATTCTGTTCTAAGATTGGCCTTCAATCATTCTTGGCTAGTTTATAATCTGATATTTTTATCTCTGAGAATTGAATATTTCAACAATATATTCCTTCTTTAGGATTGTTGAAAAGAAGATAGGAAGATTTATGTACAATTTAACATTATTTCATTCTGTTCTAAGATTGGTTTTCAATCATTCTTGGCTAGTTTATAATCTGAAATTTTTATCTCTGGGAATCGAATATTTCAACAATGTATTCCTTCTTTAGGATTGTTGAAAAGAAGATAGGAAGATTTGTGTAAAATTTAATATTATTTCATTCTGTTCTAAGATTGGCCTTCAATCATTCTTGGCTAGTTTATAATCTGATATTTTTATCTCTGAGAATTGAATATTTCAACAATATATTCCTTCTTTAGGATTGTTGAAAAGAAGATAGGAAGATTTATGTACAATTTAACATTATTTCATTCTGTTCTAAGATTGGTTTTCAATCATTCTTGGCTAGTTTATAATCTGAAATTTTTATCTCTGGGAATCGAATATTTCAACAATGTATTCCTTCTTTAGGATTGTTGAAAAGAAGATAGGAAGATTTGTGTAAAATTTAATATTATTTCATTCTGTTCTAAGATTGGCCTTCAATCATTCTTGGCTAGTTTATAATCTGATATTTTTATCTCTGAGAATTGAATATTTCAACAATATATTCCTTCTTTAGGATTGTTGAAAAGAAGATAGGAAGATTTATGTACAATTTAACATTATTTCATTCTGTTCTAAGATTGGTTTTCAATCATTCTTGGCTAGTTTATAATCTGAAATTTTTATCTCTGGGAATCGAATATTTCAACAATGTATTCCTTCTTTAGGATTGTTGAAAAGAAGATAGGAAGATTTGTGTAAAATTTAATATTATTTCATTCTGTTCTAAGATTGGCCTTCAATCATTCTTGGCTAGTTTATAATCTGATATTTTTATCTCTGAGAATTGAATATTTCAACAATATATTCCTTCTTTAGGATTGTTGAAAAGAAGATAGGAAGATTTATGTACAATTTAACATTATTTCATTCTGTTCTAAGATTGGTTTTCAATCATTCTTGGCTAGTTTATAATCTGAAATTTTTATCTCTGGGAATCGAATATTTCAACAATGTATTCCTTCTTTAGGATTGTTGAAAAGAAGATAGGAAGATTTGTGTAAAATTTAATATTATTTCATTCTGTTCTAAGATTGGCCTTCAATCATTCTTGGCTAGTTTATAATCTGATATTTTTATCTCTGAGAATTGAATATTTCAACAATATATTCCTTCTTTAGGATTGTTGAAAAGAAGATAGGAAGATTTATGTACAATTTAACATTATTTCATTCTGTTCTAAGATTGGTTTTCAATCATTCTTGGCTAGTTTATAATCTGAAATTTTTATCTCTGGGAATCGAATATTTCAACAATGTATTCCTTCTTTAGGATTGTTGAAAAGAAGATAGGAAGATTTGTGTAAAATTTAATATTATTTCATTCTGTTCTAAGATTGGCCTTCAATCATTCTTGGCTAGTTTATAATCTGATATTTTTATCTCTGAGAATTGAATATTTCAACAATATATTCCTTCTTTAGGATTGTTGAAAAGAAGATAGGAAGATTTATGTACAATTTAACATTATTTCATTCTGTTCTAAGATTGGTTTTCAATCATTCTTGGCTAGTTTATAATCTGAAATTTTTATCTCTGGGAATCGAATATTTCAACAATGTATTCCTTCTTTAGGATTGTTGAAAAGAAGATAGGAAGATTTGTGTAAAATTTAATATTATTTCATTCTGTTCTAAGATTGGCCTTCAATCATTCTTGGCTAGTTTATAATCTGATATTTTTATCTCTGAGAATTGAATATTTCAACAATATATTCCTTCTTTAGGATTGTTGAAAAGAAGATAGGAAGATTTATGTACAATTTAACATTATTTCATTCTGTTCTAAGATTGGTTTTCAATCATTCTTGGCTAGTTTATAATCTGAAATTTTTATCTCTGGGAATCGAATATTTCAACAATGTATTCCTTCTTTAGGATTGTTGAAAAGAAGATAGGAAGATTTGTGTAAAATTTAATATTATTTCATTCTGTTCTAAGATTGGCCTTCAATCATTCTTGGCTAGTTTATAATCTGATATTTTTATCTCTGAGAATTGAATATTTCAACAATATATTCCTTCTTTAGGATTGTTGAAAAGAAGATAGGAAGATTTATGTACAATTTAACATTATTTCATTCTGTTCTAAGATTGGTTTTCAATCATTCTTGGCTAGTTTATAATCTGAAATTTTTATCTCTGGGAATCGAATATTTCAACAATGTATTCCTTCTTTAGGATTGTTGAAAAGAAGATAGGAAGATTTGTGTAAAATTTAATATTATTTCATTCTGTTCTAAGATTGGTTTTCAATCATTCTTGGCTAGTTTATAATCTGATATTTTCATCTCTGAGAATTGAATATTTCAACAATGTATTCCTTCTTTAGGATTGTTGAAAAGAAGATAGGAAGATTTGTGTAAAATTTAATATTATTTCATTCTGTTCTAAGATTGGTTTTCAATCATTCTTGGCTAGTTTATAATCTGATATTTTCATCTCTGAGAATTGAATATTTCAACAATGTATTCCTTCTTTAGGATTGTTGAAAAGAAGATAGGAAGATTTGTGTAAAATTTAATATTATTTCATTCTGTTCTAAGATTGGTTTTCAATCATTCTTGGCTAGTTTATAATCTGATATTTTCATCTCTGAGAATTGAATATTTCAACAATGTATTCCTTCTTTAGGATTGTTGAAAAGAAGATAGGAAGATTTGTGTAAAATTTAATATTATTTCATTCTGTTCTAAGATTGGTTTTCAATCATTCTTGGCTAGTTTATAATCTGATATTTTCATCTCTGAGAATTGAATATTTCAACAATGTATTCCTTCTTTAGGATTGTTGAAAAGAAGATAGGAAGATTTGTGTAAAATTTAATATTATTTCATTCTGTTCTAAGATTGGTTTTCAATCATTCTTGGCTAGTTTATAATCTGATATTTTCATCTCTGAGAATTGAATATTTCAACAATGTATTCCTTCTTTAGGATTGTTGAAAAGAAGATAGGAAGATTTGTGTAAAATTTAATATTATTTCATTCTGTTCTAAGATTGGTTTTCAATCATTCTTGGCTAGTTTATAATCTGATATTTTCATCTCTGAGAATTGAATATTTCAACAATGTATTCCTTCTTTAGGATTGTTGAAAAGAAGATAGGAAGATTTGTGTAAAATTTAATATTATTTCATTCTGTTCTAAGATTGGTTTTCAATCATTCTTGGCTAGTTTATAATCTGATATTTTCATCTCTGAGAATTGAATATTTCAACAATGTATTCCTTCTTTAGGATTGTTGAAAAGAAGATAGGAAGATTTGTGTAAAATTTAATATTATTTCATTCTGTTCTAAGATTGGTTTTCAATCATTCTTGGCTAGTTTATAATCTGATATTTTCATCTCTGAGAATTGAATATTTCAACAATGTATTCCTTCTTTAGGATTGTTGAAAAGAAGATAGGAAGATTTGTGTAAAATTTAATATTATTTCATTCTGTTCTAAGATTGGTTTTCAATCATTCTTGGCTAGTTTATAATCTGATATTTTCATCTCTGAGAATTGAATATTTCAACAATGTATTCCTTCTTTAGGATTGTTGAAAAGAAGATAGGAAGATTTGTGTAAAATTTAATATTATTTCATTCTGTTCTAAGATTGGTTTTCAATCATTCTTGGCTAGTTTATAATCTGATATTTTCATCTCTGAGAATTGAATATTTCAACAATGTATTCCTTCTTTAGGATTGTTGAAAAGAAGATAGGAAGATTTGTGTAAAATTTAATATTATTTCATTCTGTTCTAAGATTGGTTTTCAATCATTCTTGGCTAGTTTATAATCTGATATTTTCATCTCTGAGAATTGAATATTTCAACAATGTATTCCTTCTTTAGGATTGTTGAAAAGAAGATAGGAAGATTTGTGTAAAATTTAATATTATTTCATTCTGTTCTAAGATTGGTTTTCAATCATTCTTGGCTAGTTTATAATCTGATATTTTCATCTCTGAGAATTGAATATTTCAACAATGTATTCCTTCTTTAGGATTGTTGAAAAGAAGATAGGAAGATTTGTGTAAAATTTAATATTATTTCATTCTGTTCTAAGATTGGTTTTCAATCATTCTTGGCTAGTTTATAATCTGATATTTTCATCTCTGAGAATTGAATATTTCAACAATGTATTCCTTCTTTAGGATTGTTGAAAAGAAGATAGGAAGATTTGTGTAAAATTTAATATTATTTCATTCTGTTCTAAGATTGGTTTTCAATCATTCTTGGCTAGTTTATAATCTGATATTTTTATCTCTGAGAATTGAATATTTCAACAATATATTCCTCCTTTAGCATTGTTTAAAGAATTTTCCTATTATCTCCGTTGGGAGCTGTCTCGAGGGAAGCATAGTATCCCTTTAGGATTGTTGAAAAGAAGATTGTTGTCAGGTTATTATTTGGAAAGGATATGCAGGAATTATTTACGTTCATTACGAAACACCCCACTATTAATATATTTAAGTAAATGAATGAGTAACTAATTATAAATTGCCATGAATGCAGTCAATCAATAATTAATACAATCGACAATTTTTACGCACGCAACATTTCATTTAACTTCCTGCGGGATATCGCGAGACTCATAATCCGGAGTGTCCGCTTTAATTGGCGTTTAGCAAAGGACTTTGACTGAACGCCCGGGAATAAAAGGGGGAAATCTTTTATTTCCTGAATGAGAAAAAAAAAAGAAAGAAGAACCTCGGGGCCTTTGGGGTGGGCTTGTCGTAAAGCGAGCGATGAAACTGCTCCAGTGACACGTGAGCTCTTTCCTTGAGAACGGCGTTTGTTAAAAAGTCCGCGAAACAACAGAGGCCGGCCGCCATTTTTCTGCCGCTTTATAGTCCTCCAGGGTCGGTTCGTCGCCCCGAGGACTGAAAGCCTCCCCCCCGGTGGAAACTGCCGTAAAGCGGGGATTATAAAAAAAAAATACAGTCTCCCGGTGAAAGGAATCGGCCGTTTCACCCTCGGTTTATTAAGCAAGTGGCCCGTTTAGTTTAATCGGCGCCGCAGCCGGATGGACCGGTGGGTCGCGTTACCAGGCCCGATAGCAACTTTGATGATGATTGAACGGGTTATAACGGTTTAATGAGCTGCGAATTATTAATCTGGTTAAGGGAACTTTAAATGGATTAGCCTTTTCCCCTGTCTTCAAGTTTTAATGAGCTTTAAGAGCCCCTTTCGCTTCCCTAAACGATACAAGACGATCTTATAAATAAATCCACTCCAGATAAGATACCCGTTTCCTTTTTTTCAATTACACTTCGGAAATGTTTCAGAAAAGCACTTCTAACGCGCTTTTCGCGAGGATTAATCTCGTAAATAAATTCACAGCGATTTCCTGTCAGTTATTTAAAAGCTCTCAATCAAATCCAACGTCGCTCGCGTAGGAACGATAATTGTTTATGGTGAAATAAACCGATTATTTGTCAGAGTATGCGGGGCAATGGTAACCGCGATTAATCTCCGCGGGCCGATTACTCTTCGCGGTCGGGGACCGTTTTTAATTAAACCACGTGGCGATTTAATGAATTTTCCGATTCGTCGAACGGGACGGTGAGATAAATCTCGTTTTAATGTTACCCAAGAAAGGCTATCTGAATCGATCGAATTTCATCTCCCAAAGAAATTCAGACCACCTTCGCTCGAATCTAATTGAAAGCCCCGTTTCAAGACAAAATCCAGATTCAATTATCCAGAGATAAAAACAGATTAGGAAGTCTATAAATCTGAGCGAAACTCGGAGGAGTTTAAATGTAAAACAGAATTGCGATAGGAAAATTCTTTCAGCGATACTAAAGGGGAAATATATTGTTGAAATATTCAATTCCCAGAGATAAAAATATTAGATTACAAACTAGCCAAGTCTGATTGAAAACCAATCTTAGAACAGAATGAAATAATATTAAATTGTACATAAATCTTCCTATCTTTTCAATAATCCTAAAGGGAGACTATACTTCCCTCGAGACAGCTCCCAACGGAGATGATAGGAAAATTCTTTTAACAATTCTAAAGGAGAAATACATTGTTGAAATATTCGATTCCCAGAGATAAAAATTTCAGATTATAAACTAGCCAAGAATGATTGAAGGCCAATCTTAGAACAGAATGAAATAATATTAAATTTTACACAAATCTTCCTATCTTCTTTTCAACAATCCTAAAGAAGGAATACATTGTTGAAATATTCGATTCCCAGAGATAAAAATATCAGATTATAAATTAGCCAAGAATGATTGAAAACCATTCTTAGAATAGAATGAAATAATATTAAATTGTACATAAATCACCTGATTCCTATCTTTCAACAATCCTAAAGGCAGACTATACTTCCCTCGAGACCCAACGTAGACAAAAGCATATTACAGAATCGACAAGTCTAATTGAAGACCTTCTCAAAATAAATCAAGAACTAAATGAAATTACATTAAACACTATATAAAACAGATTTCTATCTTTCTTTCAACAGCCCTGCGGGAGGAGTACGTCTTAGTCAAGATGGTCGATCAGTTTCCAGCAGACGTAAAAATATGAGTTAGATTTTTTTCCTCGGGCGGACGTTTCTTATGTGCCTGGAGAGCCTCGAGCCTGGCAGCGGTGGTAATAATTTATGTAGCAGGCCACAATCGCGGGTAGAATAGCTGGGATGGAGTGTCCTGAAAAACAGAAGCCGTATTGAAAGGGGATCGTAAACGTATGGCGCAGCCGACGCAGACGCGCCGACATCGGAGAATTATTCCTCGACGGTGCAATCTCCCGATGCCTGAATAAATCTAAACCCTCCGGCCAGACCCGAAGACGGAGCGAAACTAACATTTCCGAATATTGCCAAAGAATTAAGGCACGGAGTGCTTCGTACAGTGGAAACATCTCAGAAACTCATCGCTGCGAACGTATTAGTAATAACGGGAGGGAGATCGTCGTTCGTGGAAGTATCGAAGTTTTCTCACGGTTCATAGGGCGACGGAGATGATATTTGACCCGGTGAGTACGGAAACGTAATAAAACCGGAAGGGGGAACAT
>SMSR01015856.1:52332-63804 GCA_019453355.1 Ceratina japonica | reverse complement strand
CAGGACTCGAAGATTTCATAAAAAAATTTACACGAAGAAACTCTTTGACGGTCTGCGATGAATAGAAAATAAACGTGCGTATCGCATTCGTCCGCGATTAGAAAATTGTGAGCAACGGGGAAAAGAGAGCAAGAGGATTGTACAATTCGGCGAAGAAAAATATTTATGGTACAGCGGTGACTACTGGCGTATCCCCTACTCCGTAATCAATTCCAAGCGAATGGGGCAGAGCTCGCGCGAAAGGCGGCTAAAGAAATGTCCAATCAAACGTTTCGTAAGAGCATCGTCGACGTATAACACTACTACTACGGGGATGTCGCTGGCAGAGAAATCAAGATGGCATCCGAGGCTGGTAAAAGTATCGTGTCAAACGAACGGTGTTGTGATGTAAATAATACGATCGAGCGCGTGCACGACGATACAAAGACGGTCGCGAGCGTCGTGCCCGTAACGAGGACGACGTCGTGGAACGGTGTCGTGAAACGAGGAAACGAATTCGCGGAGGATTCGGCCAGGACGCCTACGATAGTTCCGACAGCGTCGTCGACGTTCGATGCGAGTTCCGAGGGGAACGAGGAGTCGCGAGGCAACGTGGTGGCGGATTTCCTGAACCACGCTGGTGATGTTCGCCACAGAATTCCTCTCGCCGCCAAGTCCTCGGATCAATCTCGACGAGCCATGTCCGATCAAAAGAACGATCCGGACGGTGTTGACCGTTTCGCGGAACAATCCGACGGTAATTATTCGTTCTACGTATTTCAACTTTTTAGTTGTACGCCATCCCTCGTTTATTTCACGTCCGGCCGATTGAAAGATAGAAGCTCGTATAATTTTATATGCTATTTCTATACTGATACCCATCGGGCATTGTTTATATTATACAGCAATATTGTATACGTGAACAATTATAGATAAAAATGAATAATTTACATTGGAGAACGTTTGATACCAACTACTTGCGTACGACTAGGAGAAGATGTTTCAACAATTATAATACGTGCCGTCGAAAGGGACGCTTCGGTTCTATGTTAAATATTTCAATAATCGAACAAAGTATACGTTTGACTTACGACAGAATAAAATATATCGCAAGAGTTCTGCAGGGGAAGAATTAATCGACCGGAATAGTACGTTATGCACCAAGGGAGTAAAATCGTGGATGATTCCCGCGGGTGCAGTAATCACCCAAGGGAACGATCGACTTTACTCCCGTGTCGCGTGTAGGACTTTATTCACGGCTTATCTTCAGTAGCCGGTTTGTACTGTCTTGAAAAGTGGGACGTATACTCGACCATCGTTCAGTACCAAAGAGATCAAAACCAGAAGTGGTATCGTTAGAATCGACTGAAGATATATCCAATATTTCAAATGTAAAAGTCTCTGAACGTGTTTGGCTATTAAAATTTTTTCAAGTTTTTTAAATAAATAACGCATTTGCGGGAGACAAAGTATTTTATTCCCGCGAACGCGGGAACGCGGGAATAAAATACTTTGTCTCCCACAAAATGAGGAAATAAAGTATATGCGTGAGAAAAGAGCCACTTTTGTCCCGCTTTCGAGGGAATAAAGTGGCTGTTATAGGTGAGCCGCGAACAAATTATACTTACATCTTCCACATTTTGTGTTTTACAGGAAATCCAGATAGATGTAACAGTGAATTAGCGAAACCTCAGATAGAACAGCACGTCGTCGTTCATGTATGTATACGACAAAATTTCTAGTCGAAATCGAATCGAAGCATTGACCAACGATTTTTGGTGTCTCGTTCTTTTCGATAAATCGTTGTCTATCGCTTTGCCGTCAGGCCGAGCCGGGATGCAACAAGAACGTAGCGATCGTGTCCGGAGGACTTCACGCGATCGGGCCGCCGACGAAGCTCGAGGGATGCGCGAGCTTCGAGCACGGAAACACGCCGCAGCTAGGCGAGAGCCCTCAGAGCAGCGGCGAGGTGATCAGCAGTCCCAGAAGTCCGGACTATCCGCCGAGAGTGTCCGACGGTCCGAACAGTCCCAGCACGACTCTGGCCAGCGGCATGACGTCGTCTTCGACCGTCGTTATGGACACGGCGAAATACGAAACGGAGGATGCGAACGATATAGCGGCTAAAGCGAAGAAGAACTTGACGTACTCGTTTTGCGAGCAGCCGGACCGACCAAACGAGCAGATTCACGTCTCCTTGCGAACGAACGCGAACGACGGCGACGACGAGACGGAGACGAAAGTCGCCGCGATCGACGTGAAACCCGAACCCGTCGAAATAAAAACAGAATTGCCGGATCGCCGAGACGAGCAAACGGCGGACGTAACTAAATCTGAACAATTTACTAGTGACAACGACAAGTCTATCGGGATAGTCGGGCGAGCCGCGGACGGTACAGAGAATCCGTCTCGAGCGACAAACTGTCCCGCGTCGTCGACTTCCCAGTCGGAGTCGTGTTCTTCTTCCGCCGCCGCCGCCGCCGCGAGAGAGAAACGGAACAAGGAGCACGGCGAGCGACGTTACTGTTCCCGCTGCTACAAACGCAGCAAAATAAAACGCGCCAGCATCGGTGTTCAATGCAAACGGGATCGTAGCAGCAGCAGTACGAGTATACATCCTCCGAACACCAAACCGATCCCGTTCTCGAAATCGACCAACGAGAATCTCAGGCTGAACCTACAGATGAAGAACTACAAAATGCTGCAGAGCGCGCAGATGAAGAGCCAGCTTCTGGAAGGCCTGAGATACAGGAAGTTCATCCACATAGAGACTTACCCGAACGGCGGTGCTACCACGGTCCACATGTACCAGGACGAGATCGACATGTTGTCGCGCGAGCAAGTCGAGGATCTGGCCCAGGAGTACTTCAAAGTGGTCTTCGGCGAGGACGAGAACGACAACGCACACCACGTCATGGGAATAGTTCACAACGCCGCGGCGTACCTGCCCGATCTCCTCGATTACATGGCCGACAATTATCCTACGTTGACCGTCAAGAACGGAGTCTTGGGACGCAACAGTGACATAGAAACGACGACCATGGCTCAGTACAAGGACCAAGTGTGCAAGGCGTACAGCAACGGCACCGTCAGATACGGTCCTCTCCATCAGATAAGTCTGGTGGGGACCGTTCACGAAGAGGTGGGCGGATACTTCCCCGACCTCTTACAGAAACTGGAGGAGAACCCGTTCTTGAAACTGACCATGCCGTGGGGGCCGCTGTCCGTCGTGAAAATGGACACGCCTCAAGAGTCCAACGACGGCCCCATACTGTGGATAAGACCGGGCGAACAGTTGGTTCCCACGGCGGACATAAACAAGAGCCCGTACAAGAGGCGCAGGACGGGCATCAACGAGCTTCGCAATCTTCAGTATTTGCCTCGGCTAAGCGAAGCCAGGGAGTACATGTTCGAGGACCGGACGAAGGCCCACGCGGACCACGTGGGCCACGGTCTGGATCGGATGACCACGGCCGCCGTGGGCATACTGAAAGCCGTGCACGGCGGTCAACGGTCCGAGTTTAACCGGATCACGAAGGACGTGGTCGCGTTTCACGCGGCCGACTTCCCGGAGCTGGTCGAGAAGCTGCAGCTGGACCTGCACGAGCCGCCCATCTCGCAGTGCGTACAGTGGATCGAGGACGCGAAGTTGAACCAGCTGCACAGACAGGGCGTGCGGTTCGCCAGGATCAATCTCTACGACAACGACATATACTTCTTGCCCCGGAACATAATTCATCAGTTTCGCACGGTGTCCGCGGTGTCCAGCGTAGCGTGGCACGTCAGACTGAAACAGTATTATCAGGAGTCTCAGCACAATCAGAGCGCGAGACACACCAGAGTTGCCGGCGGCGGAGATCATCGTATCAAGGAGAAGAAGTCTTTGGAAGCGGCGACCATCGGCGAGGAGCAGAAGGAGAACACGAACAGGCAGCGGGTGGACCAGAAACATTCGATGGACTCGTTGGAAGAGAAGAAAGCAAAGGAACGAGCCGCGGAGTACCAGGGAAATCTGAAGAAGTCCGATCACCACGGTAAAAGGAAAGAGGACCGTAAGAGAAGTCACTCGAGGCACACGTCCATCTCCGGTAAGAGGAAAACGTCTTCCGAGAAAAACGACAACCGTGATCGCTTCGGCAAGTCTATGGAGACTAAAACGAGTGAACAAAAACAGGTCGGCGATAAGAGGGACGAGAAGCAGTCGCAAAAGAGGAGACACGATCGTAGTAGAAGGTCCGACGAAAAGTCTGGCCTTCATTCCCACAGCAGCAGTAACAGCAGTACGAGCAGCAGTAGTAACGGTCACCACCGTACGGAGAAGAAGAAGTACGATTGTTCCGGCCACAAGTTGGATCGTCACTGCGGCCACCACCACAGGTCCTCCGGCAGTAAGGAGAACGTGTCGAACGAGTCGAAGACCGGTACGCCCTTGTTGTCCAAGGAGACCAAACGACGACGATCGTCGGTGAACGAGAACAATGGCGACTGCGACAACGTGGTCCTGGACCAGGAGGTGTTGACGCAGCGGCAGTTCGTCGCGAAAACGTACGCGACGGAGGTCGTCGACAAAGCGCTGGAGATCGCGATATACAAGTCTAAGACGGACGTGGAAGAGGTCTGTCAGTCGTTGAGGACTGGCGTCTCGGAAGCGTCCAAAGAGGTGTTGGAGAGGATTCACAAGGAAAGTTTCGAGATCGCGAAGCAAAAGTACAAAGAGGACGCGGCGAAGGTGGACAGGTATCGCCAGTTGTTGGAAACGGAGACGACGTTGGCGTTCACGTCGAAAATGGAGTGCGCCACGGAGAACGCGGTGAAGGCGTTGATCGAAATGGCCGAGGACGAGGCCAAGGAGAGATCAAAGAAGGAAGAGGTCGTCGCGACCACCGGCAGTTGCGAAGAACCAATAGAACCAACCAAGATCGCCAATTCTTCCTCCTGTTCCTCGATAACGTCCACGTCTCCCCTGGCGATAGAAACGGAAGGGCACGGCCACGGCAACAGAAACAGCGGCAGCAGCGACGAGAACGTCTCGAAATCGTCCGAGTCGGAATCGCATTCGACCGACTCGAAGAGAAGGGAGACGAAAACCAGGGAAGAGAAGAAGAGTTCGAGGAGCGACCGGCACAAAGACAGCAGAAGGGACCGAGACAGGAGCGACAGAGACCGCAAGAGACATCGTCATCGAAGTCCTCAGAGTAACACGTCCAAGAAGATCAGAGGATCCGGCGCCAAAGAGGACTCCCAGAAACATAGCAGTACGGACGGCAAAGACATCGAGAGGAAGTCGGAGAAGAGAAGAGACGGCCACCACGGTCACGCGAGGGATCAGAAAAAACCGAGTTCTTCCAGCGGGAATCGTTCCTCGAAGGAGGAGACCGCGTCGAGCCGGTCCCACTCGTCCAGCGCCAATCACAAGAGAAAGTCCAGCTCGTCGGAGGAACGGAAGGACGCGAAGAAACCCGGCGTCGAGATTTTGGACACCTCGTTGACCACTTTGTTGACGGTGACGACGACGGTGGCACAGTCGACGACGACGACGACTACAACGACGAGCACCATCGTCACGACGTGAAAAGGTGAAAGTTTTAGATCGTAGTACAATCTCGATTAGACAAAGTCCCGTGCAGTTCTTCTGTGTAGCGGGGACTCCAACTGATTTTGGTTTAAGAAATTCCCAGTTGTGTACAGAGTATATCCCCGGTATATTTAGACTCGAACTCTTCCTATTGAACAGGAACAATTGTTTTGATAGTCGCTCGCGATGAAAATCGTGCGGGGGTTGGCCACAAAAGTATCTGTTATCGATTTAGGCACAGAGTTTTACAAATAAACAAAACGTGAAATTAGAGTTTCGATATGCATAAAAATGTTCACACTTTTCTTCCTAGCGAAATACGTATTTTAATTCGATCGGGTAAAAGTCGTATAACATTAATATCGAACTACTACAGGTTTATTACTTATTTATAATTTTACTTATATCCCGCTTGATATTTTATGACCGAATTTTTGTGGGACCGACTGTATACATATATAATATATATATATAATAACGTTTTACTTTTAGTTTGATAAAGATCTTTTCTAAATGTACTCGCGATACGTCTTCTGAAAGATCAGGTATTTTTCTAAACTTCTAAAATTCTTTAAACGGATCTTTACAAAAGAATTCGAATAAGATCGTTTTTAAAAATCATTCATTAAACAAGTACATCTGAATCAAGTTATAATTTCAATCGAACGAAACGAAGAACTCTGACTGAGATCAAGTCACGAGATTAAGTTTAGATCTACAACAATATGGAATTTGAATGTTATTCTAAAAATCGTGTATAAGATTATTTTGCTATAAGATGCAGAAACATAAACAGAAGGAAGGAATTAAGCAAAAAGTTTATAGAGACTATACGAATAAGACGTGGTGTACAAAAAACGTGTTTAGATAATCGCGCGCGAGTTAGAGGTGCTCTAACGCTTGTAAATAGATTAATAAACGAACACGCAATCGTCGCAGGGGGAGTCTTGTATAAACGAGTATATACATATGTACATATAGAAATGATCTATGTACGAACATTGACGGTTGGAAGTATTGGTACGGATCAATCGTGTGTGAGGATTTGTGTAGATCCCGAGGACTACTACGCGCATAATTTTGTTACAAATTCAAAAACGTGTCGAGGATTAACTTTTATATCGACGATCACGAAACGAGGCGATAAAACGTAATTTAGTTGGCTTTTAACGAAAGGGAGGCGATGACGCGAGAACGAGATGCGCGAGGTAGAGACGAGAGGAGAATCGAAAACAATAAATTGCATCTGTTCGAGCGAACATAGATTTTATACGATACAACTACTACCAATACTTTTGTTCGTTGCTGTGCGTATGTGGGTGTAAGTGGGCTAAATGACTCGATGCATTTGTAAAATTTTGTATGACACGCTCCAGCCGTGTGTATACAAGAAGAAACATACACGTGTGAATGTATATGAATCTGTATAATGTAATGTATATACAAACAATTTGAAAGAGAAAAGTATATATGATAAATGTAAATTATTCGTCACTGTTTTATTTGAAAACGATCACTCCACGTGACTCGAGGATTCTTATTTTGCAAAGTCCCCTATTTTTTTGTTTCTGCATTTGTTCGAACGAATCAATCTTCCCTACGTGGAACTCATCATATATTTTTAACTTGATTTAAAACGATAAAGGACAGAGAAATGATATATATATATATATATATATCATCATGTACCGATTACGACGTAACGCAGAAGAGATAAAGAAACGTTGTGTACATTAAAGAAATAAAGTAACGCGCGACTACTACGAGAGAAAAGTTGAAATCCGAGTCTAAATCGACGATGATCGTTAGAGGAAGCTATTATGTATATGTAACTAGTATTTTATATATTTAAACAAATTTTATTTATACTACAGACGAGGATACACGGAGGACGAGAAAAGAGTTTCGAATAACGATGTTGCCGAAGGATGTACACTTGATCGTTGTGTCGCGTACGAATAGCGAATAATTATCAATTAATTAGTTTAATTAGCGATTAAACGAATACAGCGAATGCACTCGGTTAGATTTATGGATATAAGTACCTACGTAAAAAAGGAAAGAAGTGTAGATTTGTGCATACAGAAACGCTAAAGTACGTATTTAAAAAAGGAAAGGTAGAAACTGTTGTAAGTTAACGATATTCGCATATAAGTTAATATATTCTGTTCTATAAAAAAAAAGAGAGATAATCGTAATCGACTTATTCAATATACAATACTTTTATTTAAATAAGTCCAGAATTGTATTAGGTGTATTAATTTATCTGCACTCGTGGCGAGCCGTATGTATTTATTTTGCTGATCAATCGGTACCAGTTTTTTAATTTTAGTGACAGTTTCAATCTGTAGGACAAAGGAAATGTTTTCTTTTCAAGTCTGAATACGATACGTAGAATATAGTATTTTCTTTTATTTTCTACGTTTACCGACGTTTCACTTTAATTGATTCTTGACCGTTTTACTTAACGTCTCGGTATTGATTTTCAAAAGATTTCACTTAAATATAATTGTTAAGTACATCGTAAGAGTATTTTGACCTCTGCTTTCACCCGCAAGCTTTAAGTCTTTTAATAAAGATAGAAAAATAAAACACACACATACACACACACACAATATTATACGATATATTTTATAAAACGTGGTTTATATAAAAATATAATAAAATCTTAATCAAAGATTCTCGAGCGATTCCTTTTTCAATCGAACAGCAGTATATACATATCAGGTTTTGAAAAGAAATCTATCTGTTGAAATTCTAAACTTCTTCCTGCGAGGCAACTATACTATATTCATTTTATAAAATAGCCGAATGCTCTCTCATTTTCTTCGTTAAATCGCCGATTTTCATTTATTTATCGTGTGGTAAGAATTCTGAACAAACAATTGAATTTGATTAAAGGCTAAAGAAGAAAGTAATTGTTTTGTAATCATCATTTGTTGAAAAAAATAAACGAAAGACTTCAGTTTGTAACGACGTAAATTACGATAATCACGACGAGTGTTCTTTTTTACAGAAATAGCACGATTATCTATTATCGAGATTTTACTAGTTTTTTTTTTTTAAACAATTATCGAAAGAGAAACTTAATCGTCGGTCTATCGAATCAAAGATTGTAGGTTAGCAGAGAACGATTTAAAACATTTTTTATACATTTCGATTAGTTGTTATAGATATTCGGTCAGCTGACGACGAACAGTATTTTGAAAAAAATAGTAGTACATTTTGGTGACTCACTTTCTCGATTCTTCGAACCAGTAATTGAGTGGGAGGAGAACGGTTCCGAAAAAACGTTAAGAATTGCGAGCTAAAAACTATTTTACTTATTTTAAATTCGAGTGAGATGCCTGAATTTATATTAACTAAATAAGGAAACGAAGGGGAATAAGGAATTGAAGTCTTGAACTCTTTATTTCAGAAAGATAATTATTATTTTTGTTAAACGAAAGAGAGAATTGTCGAAAACATCGTCAGACGTTTATTGTAAAATACGCGAAAAATAAATAAACATTAGTGTATGTTTAAGCATAATGGAAAAGTATTATACTAGACTTTGGAAAAAGATTGAAAGAGAAAAATACAGACAATCATTGAATTGTTTGTTTTACAAACTTTGGTCCATCGTTTGCTTTTAGTCCTTGGCCGAGCAACCAAAATTCTTAGAGGAATCAGACGTCCTAGCTTGTTAAATAAGTATGACAATAATAATCGTACACAATGGATAATGGAAACAACAATGAATCTCTTAACGATAAATTTGAATTGCTTCCTTTACTCTTAGGCAATAAGAAACGCTAATTGTTATTTTAAAAAAATGATAAGAGTATCTCATAGGTCCACGACCTTCTTTTTTTCGTGTAATTTTATCGAAGATTTAATTAATTATCGTACTACAATAAATGCAGGGAGATATATTAAAATTCACTGAAATAAATTAGCGCCTGGCTATTATAAATATTTTGATCCTTATCGACTTAAGGAGGTCGTTCGAACGTTAGTGACTCTTTTGTTTAGAATTTTGCGTAGAGTTCACGGAATTATGTAACGGCGCACAATCCATAGAGTTGTCGGAGATGTCCTCGCTGCTACTGCTACGAATATCACCTTCCATCTGAAATTCAAATTAGACACGTGAACCTCCCGGTAATGCGATCCCGAGACGACCACTTATACAAAGACGTGTATACTCACTTGACCGGCGTAGAAAGCGTTGTACGCGATTTTTAAGATTAAGTAGGTCCAGATCATGTGAAGTATTAACAGTAAAATTAATAAGAAATTGAAAATATAGTAAGCTGGGAACATTGGTACTATTTTAGGTGCCTCTATCGACGTGCTGCAACAGTCAAGATTACGACTCGTACAGGCTTTCTTCTAAATTAAAACTATTTCAATTGGTGTAATTTAGTTTTTCGTGTACCTGTGAATTATCCAAAATGGATAGACACCAATGCGAGTAATAATCCACAGTACAGTAAAAATAACGAATATACAATCACATACTTTCTGGTAGTTAGCGTATTTAGCCATTTTGGCAGCCTGCAAGTAGAATTAATAAAATTTATACACGGCTACTTTTATAAGTCTGGTCTTTGTGCGTACTCACTTCTAGAAAAATATCGGCACAATCGTGCACTAACAAGACCAGAGTACCGATTCTGGTCAGATTGCCCACCCAGGAGAAGCACATTAATACTATCGTGGCTATGTGATGGATGAACATCTGCCAAAAATCTTTTCTCTTAACGTCGAAGAACTGTGAGAAACTTAGCGACCAGTAGAACGCCATAGAAATCATGTAATACCACCAAACGTCATTCGATACGGGGTGATATGGATAATTATAGTAACAATGTTTGATGTCCCACAGCCAGGGCTTGTTCCACAAGATGATCAGCCCGTAGATGAAGGAATAGGTGTAGTACAAACATCTCCAGCTGAAACAGATTCCCAGGTTCCCGTCTTTATCCTCGGTTAACCGAGTCCGACGAAAGGGCCGAGTCGTGAGAGGATCTCGTTACCTGTTCTCACAAAACTTGGTAAGCGTCGACGGCTTGTCCTGAGCTCTTCGCAATCGCAACCATCTTTCAACTTGACGTTCGGACCAATCTAATTGCTTAGCCAGCCCCAGAATCTTAAAATATATTCCATATATTATAAAATATCCATTAAACATTCTATCATTTCTCAGTTTACTTTCATCTTAGAATCTGTGCTCTGAGAACCTAATGTCAAACAGATCGATTTAGATTGTTTACAGACTTCTCGAGTGACGTATTATAACGGGGAATATGCTAAGAATTTAAATAAAAAATCTTGACTCTTAGATTTGAAACAGAAAGTACCGTCTTACAGAACACGCGACGAACCATTCTTATACCTGTTTGTGTTTTATCTTTCGACTAGTGTAGGCTTTCTCTAAGACTTCATTTGGTGTGGCTTTCTTATTCCTGGTATTTCTTATACCCAACGATTTACCAACAGGTGAGAAACAGTACCTGGAAACAAATTTAATTCATACTTCCGACTTCAAAAGTATTACAATTTAGACGGTTAATTATATTTTCAATTGCCGTAACAAAATGGTTCGAACGTTCATGGAATTCTCTTTCACAGAGTCGTATAGGTCACAATTCGTGTAATAAATTATAGAAATATAAAACACTTTTTCTAAGTATCGTGAATGCGAGGTAACCCCAGCTTCGACGAGGAACTGTATCAAGAATATTGCAATGATATTCGATGATTACCTTTCCAGGGCGTATCTGATCACCAGAAGTACCAATGCCATGGGCAGAGGATAGATTAAATGCTGATAATCCGCATATTTGTTCAAGGGAGTCGGTTTTATATCGGCCCATGTTATATTATGCGGTAACCAAATGTTGGGCGACCAAAACGCCGACGAGATGTTTTTT
>SMSR01015856.1:37175-51414 GCA_019453355.1 Ceratina japonica | reverse complement strand
ATTAACACAATCGATCGTAATACCCGATTGACGACTTTATGACATTTTATCTACTCCGAGAAACGTTTACGCTCGAATTCCAAATTTATACTCTATTAAAAGCGCTAAATCCGTCTGCCACAATTTATACAATCTTATTTCGTCCGATCTTTATTCTTCATTTATTTAAACGAACCTATGAAAATAAACGGCGAGGCCGGCTTTCGTTGCCAGAAGCAGCTCTCTCTTGGTCTTCGGGGGCTGCTCGCTCGACTCTATCTCGAACGCGGGTACCACGAAGACTATTCCAGTTTTCGGCGGTTTCCCGCGGACGTAGCGCATGAAACCGGAAGCCAGTCTCTCGCTGGGCAGCAGTTCTATGTCCGTTACAAGGACGCGAGTGGTGTTGGCCAGGGCGCGAGCCACGTTCCTCGCCACGTTTATGGGATAGACCATGTCCCTCTGTCTCCTCTCCGTCTCGCGGTCGCCCCTCTGGAGATCGGACGCCGCGCAGTCCCCCTGAGATCGGTGCAGTTGACCCAGAGCCGGCGGACGGCCGGCCGGGAAGATCAAATGAACTGTGACCTGCAGAATCGACGGACCGCGTTACTTTAATCGCGTCAATTATTTCCGACTTCGTTTGTCCCAGTTAACAGGAAACCTTGTACATTTCAGGCTCGCATCGGCATGCCCGGTCCAAGAGAGCGACGGCGATCCCGGCGTCCAAGCCCGGGGTGAAGACGGCCAGAGTCAGCGGGCCTTCCCATCTCTGAGCCAGTTCCAAGATGCCGTACGCCTGGTCGGCCGTGGCGTGAGTACACAGGGTCACCTGTGATCGAATTAATTTCAACAACAGTTTCATCGTCGCGCGTCTCGTATTAATTGTAAGTAGCTTACCTGCGGGAGTTTGTCCGTTTCCTCGGTTCCCCGCAGGACGAACGGCAACACCCTGTAGGGGCTCTTCTCTCCGATCTCCGGGCTCCAGGTGATCTTGGAGGCCGGATAGGAGAGGACGTCCGGCAGCCCGTAGTGCCAGCCACAGTGGCTCTTGTTCCTCGGCTGTAGACCGGCCATGTGCATGCCCGCGGAGAACACGAACTCCGGCTGTCCATCCTGCTGAGGACTCGGTTGAGTTCTCTTTATCAGCTCGTCCGTGTCGCTGATTATGAAAATCGGGAAATAAACGACGACGCGGTCGATCAAAAATCGCACGACCAGGATCGCGAGGAGAATCAGAATCGAAGACGTGAGGAACCTTCGACCGGACCAACGCATCTTCCGTTTTCCATGTTAGCAAACGAATTCGAGTCAACTCCGAACGATGATTTCTGTACAAATCGTGTAACATTAGTCGTCGGCTTGAAATGTTTAACGACGTGTCATTTAGTTAACCAAGCGATCATTTTCAGACGACCGAATCTCTTTGAGACAACACGAACGAGTATATTGTTAATCGTCTCTTTTATTTATGTGAGAATCAGTATCGCGCGCGTACGGGATTAAATGAAGTTTACCTAACTTGTTCGCATTGCCGAGCACTTTTGTCCGCAGCGGACTGACAAAACTCGCCCATTTTGGATCGATACGGCGCATGGGTGAACCACCCCCGACACAGATTTTAAACGTACTCGATTTGTTACAACAGAGAAGAACTCGAAGAAGCGATATTTCCTCACCTTTATATTCTCAAACGATTCGGTCTTAACACTTGAACGCACGAGCCACTGATCAGTCGATTTATTTTTTAAACGCGCGGTTGCTACGACCGTCTCTCCTTTATAATCATACCTGTTATCATCCTTTATCGTTTGATGTTATTAACTCGCATTATACCGTGGGATATCCTCGCGATTTAACCGAAGGCTGCGTGCTAATTTTAGCGCTGTCCGATGGAAAATCGTTTACACCACGACTTCGGGTTCGGCGTTAACACGCGATGCGCCGAATCTATGAGAATTCAATCTTACGCTTGCCAGTAGCTTCCAATTTGTTCGAACCGCTACACGGAAATGGATCGTTTATACACTTTGCTTACGTAAAAGAATTCTTTTAATTATGGCCATCGCGTTTCCTTTGGTCTCGAGACGTGGAAGTGCACCGGATGTAATTATAAAGAATCATCGAGTGCCAATCAACGCTGCAAGGATGCAATAATAGAATTTCATCCCCCGTTCCAATCGAATAGTTATTCAAATGTTTCCCAGGACTTGTGAATAGAAGAAATCGCCTCCTAGATGAAAGGACAAGATATTTAAGTATAAATAAACCCGAAAACTGTTTGCTGCCGAACCGCTACGCAGAAATGGATGGTTTATACTTTGCTTACGTAAAAGAGTTCTTTTAATTATAGTCATCGCGTTTCCTTTAGTCTCGCGACGTAAAAGTGCACCGGATGTAATTACAGCAAACCATCGAGTGCCAATCAACGCTGCAAGCATACTGTTATAGAATGGGAAACTCGAATTTCATCCCTCGTTCCAATCGAATAGTCATAAATGTTTCCCAGGACTTGTGAAGAGAAGAAATCGCCTCCTAGATGAAAGCACAAGATATTTAAACGTAAATAAACCCGAAAACTGTTTGCTGCCTTTTGAAAGGTCGTTTTAGTCGAGGAGCAGATTAGATTGAACGCGAGGGGAATTATCGCGATCATGGTCGGTTCATAGCCGACCCTGACCCTCGAACCCGATGGACGTGCCCCTGTTCCCAGCCCCGCCGACCGCCCTCGGTGCCGTAACGTCGACGCCGGCGGTCAGCGTCAGTGACGCGATAGACCTCGCGAACCTGACACCTGTTTCATTGTCCACGATCGCGTGTAATCGTGAAGGGAAGAATGTCCGAGCGAGAACCGGTCGTCCGGCGCCGCACAGGGTGCGGCGGTGTTCCATACGCAAGAACCTAGTGTACCCGAAGCTCAAGGGTGCCGGGAGGGCCCGCCGGGTCCCCCAGAGCCGCCGTCGGATCACAGAGCTTCGCATAAGGATGACGGAACAGCCGAGGAACGAGAGCGACGATGACGAAGACGTCGTCTACGCGATCGGTACCTCTCCCATTTTATAGAGCACTTGAAAAACAAAAATTATAGGCGACGCATTTTCTCCACGTACTTGAACGAGCTTTTCTTACGAGTCCGATGACAACCTACGTTTCTCCTTCCCCGTTAATTAATAATAACGCGTTAAGAATGGAATCGATAAAGCACAAAGGAAAACGGTAAAGCGATATAAAAGAAAGTGTATGATATGCCACGCGTACGTGAGACTATAGATAAGGCTGTAAGGAAACAAACTTTTTTTAACTAGCGGACAAATAAGTTAATCGCTCGACGAGTCGATACTCGTCGAGTGAAAATGTCATTTCNGAAGACGTCGTCTACGCGATCGGTACCTCTCCCATTTTATAGAGCACTTGGAAAACAAAAATTAGAGGCGACGCATTTTCTCCACGTACTTGAACGAGCTTTTCTTACGAGTCCGATGACAACCTACGTTTCTCCTTCCCTGTTAATTAATAATAACGCGTTAAGAATGAAATCGATAAAGCACAAAGGAAAACGGTAAAGCGATATAAAAGAAAGTGTATGATATGCTACGCGTACGTAAGACTATAGATAAGGCTGTAAGGAAACAAACTTTTTTTAACTAGCGGACAAATAAGTTAATCACTCGACGAGTATCGACTCGTCGAGTGAAAATGTCATTTGTTTTAAAAATAGGGTTCCCTTTGTTGTAATTGACGAATTCTTTTTTAGACACGCCTACGACGGTCTCGGAGGATATTTCGCCGGAGTACAAACCGACGGTGATCAATTTCGACGAAAACCCGAAGAGATCCGTGACGGTGCAGACGACCATCGGTTTGCCGCTACGACTGAGGGTGTTCCCGTCCATCAAAGACATCGTGGAAGAAGACGACGGTAAATCGAAGGCCACCAAGGGTCTCTCGAAGGTGTGGAAACACATCAGATTCCTGGGAAGACTGTCTCTCTCTATGTTCGGTAAATCGAATTCCTGAACGTCGTTTGGATTCAAAGTTTGGACAGCGTTAATGCTGGACGTCTCGTTTCTAAGGACTGCTGTGGCTGCTGTGCGTTTGGGCGGTTGTCGGCGCCGTCGCGTTTTGCGCGACGGAGGGGCCGAGGGAACGCGAACAGGTCGTTCGTTTGAAAACCGCGCAGAAGGAATTGGCCGTCGGTTTGGCCACCGATCTGCGGCAACTGCGTACGGAGAAATTAGAGGACGTGGAACCCTTCTGGAGCGACAAGGTGGAACGGTATCTCTTAGACCACGAAGAATTGCTGCTGATGGCAGTTAACGCGGGATACGGAGAGAGCGGGCACAGCGGACAGCTGTGGACGTTTCCCGGTTGCGTACTCTTCGCCCTCTCGCTGCTGACCACCCTTGGTAATACAAAAATCGCGTGTGGTCACGGGACGGAAATTACCCTGCCGATTTCACAGGTTTCGGGGCACCGGTTCCGAGAACGACAGCTGGCCGAACGATCACAGTAATTTTCGCCGCGATAGGTATCCCCGCGCATTTTCTCCTGGTCATGAACTTCGGCCTCTTGCTGGCACTACGCTTACAGAGATACGCCATATCGAAGAAGTTCGTCGATTACGATCCGACGGATCCCAAGTGTTTAGCGCCGGTACCGAAGTGGGTCAAGATCGTACCTTTTGTTTGCGGAGGTACTTGAGCCACGTCGACACGAAATCTCAATAATACGAGAACTCGAGTTTTTGAGACTCACGAGAGGAAGAGGTCGAATGTTAGTAAAAATTAATTGTTTTTCATTACAGTCAGTTACTATCTGCTGGGCGTGATCTGTTTCGGCGTAGCCAGGTCCAGACCGTTCGCGGCGAGCGTTCTGTTTCCTCTGGACTTCACGGCGGCCGGCGGTCTCTCGACGATAGTCGGCCACGTTCGAATATTGTACGGCCTCTACTTGGAAGGCGCCGTTGCCATCGCGGCGGTCGCGGTCGCCGTTTTGCGGGTATCCGCGACGCAGGGTTTAACCCACATCGGCCTAAAATACGGGTTACTCATCGAGGCTTGAAGTTGCACGAGTTCGCTCGAACTTCTAAACTCGAGACCAAACTGAAAAGGCGTATGTTAAAAAAAAACTTTATTCATCGACTAACAGCGTCAACCGTTGACATGAGCAGACATTGCGGTTGAAAAACGTCAATGGAGGAGGACTATCTCACGCAGAAGGTGTCGAATCGATTCAAATTGTGTATATATATTTCTTTTTCAAAACTCAATTTTTACCAAAGTGTCAACGTTACCTTTGAACTCGTTACACGGCTTAAATATATAATATATACAGTATCTTTGAATTACTCTCGTGTAACATACATAGCCGAGACGTGTCTCCGGAAACTTTTTTGGAAAGAGCTATTGTACATAAAGTTGACTACTTTTATATGTCGCCGTCGACGAGATAGGATACACTTGTTCATCCTTAATTGTGCACTATTATCATGCGTTATCAATTTAATCACTCGACGTATTGGTATAGTACATGTACAAACGACGATTTTTAACAATAAAAAGAACAAGCTATATTCGAGTACGAGTACAATGTTGTTACCTTGTAATCAGATCCCTATTCGGAGATTGAACAAAAATAAAAATGGCATGTACCCAAACTTTCGGGCGATAGTGTGTATCTGTACTTTATTACCGTTCTAGACGTTGCAAAATGACTAAATTCCTGTCGTCGAAAGAAAATAAGATCCGAACAACGTTTAAGACACTTCCCGCCTCCTCATAGTCTCCACGTCTCTCGTATCACTGGTCTTCCTGTGGGCCTGTCTACCACCCTGGGGCTTGTCCCCCGGGCCTAGAGGCTCCGAAGGATCGTCTTCCGTGTTCGAGACGTTCTTATCGCCCAGCGCTATCCGTATAGATTCCACTAGATTCAAAGGACCGGCGTAACTTTGTTTCGTTCCTGTAAACAGTAAATCTTTTAGACGGAGCAGAAGACCCGAGCCTCCTTAGAGATCTAACGATCTAATATTATAACTTTAGACATCGTTTTGCTCCGAAGGAAGAGCGAGCAGGAGAGGAGAGGAGAGGTGGAGGTTTCTTCTTTTTTCACTCACCGACTTCCCGACTTTATCCAAATATAGCTTTCTTGATTTTATTAAGGAGACCTTCGTTTTCGTCAATTCGATCGTTCTGCACATTCTGTCTCGCTTGAGTTTTTACCCTTGGACCTGCCGAAAAGAGGACAATAGTTCGCACAATCTAAATTCTCATTTCATTCACGTAAGAGTTACAAGAAAAAAAGATGAAGTTAATTCCTTCCCGAATCTCAACCAGACGTACGATGCTTTATTAATAATAATCACAATAGTAATAGACACTAATGAAACGCACATGTAAATTTATCACATCGTTTTTATTGAAATTAGCAAAGGGCAGGTACACAATGAGGAAACTCAAGCGACACACAAGTCTAGATCTTCGAATTATGATCGGTAAAAAAAAAAAATGATTCTACGTGGAACGTACACCGGAGTAATCAGCTCGTCCGTTTAAAAATAAAATTTCCGCCCAATTGATCGAATTCGCGTGTCCGTTAATTTTAGTGAGAACTCGTTATCGTTATAATCACGATCACGATTTACCACGTTTATTCTTACCGTCTGTCTTATAAGTAATGCCGTGTATACTCCCGGGCGTGTCTTCCTCGAGTTCGGCGTACGCGTGCATCAACGCCAACTGTTTGTCGTTCAGTTTCGTGGGCACGACGATCTTTATCTGCACATAATGATCGCCGTAACCCGTTCCGTTCACCTTCTTCATCCCCTTGCTGGTCAATCGGATTTTCGTATGGGACGACGTACCCGGCCGGATTTGTACCGTGTGGTCCTCGTACACGCCCTCGATTCTTATCGTACCGCCGAGTACGGCTTGCGACAAGGATACCTGGGCATCCGTGTGTATGTCCGGCCCGTCTCTACGGAAGTACTTTGACTTTTCCACGCGGAATGTTATGAACACTTCTTTGCTCCCGACGGCCATCCGTATCGTTTGACCATCTTCGACGCCGGCTGGCACCGGGACCGTCACCTTCTTACGTTGTATCTGTTTTCAAACATTTTAAAGAAGAAATCGATAGAAAATTCATTGGCCGACCGTTTACTAATATACACCCAATGTTCTGAAACGGAGTCTACGACTAAGTAGCAATTAAATTGATCTGTTCTTGCTCTGATATTATTACTGATCAATTTGTAAAAGTAGTTTGCAGAACTTGGTATGATCAAATATAAGAAATTTGTTAATACCGATTGCCCTTTTCCCTCGCACTCGTTGCACGGAAATTTAATGAACATTCGGGTACCGTGACAGTAACGGCAAGTCGACCGCATGACAAAGGGTCCAGTGCTAATCGTTTCCATCCCAGTTCCGTTACAATATTGACATCTCACTGCCTTCGTTCCCGGCTCGCACCGCGAGCCCACACACTTTGGGCACGTGTCCACGACGTTCAACTGCACCTCCTTGTTAACGCCCCTAGCAGCTTGAGAAAAAGTTAGATTCATGACGACCTGAAAACAAACGTACAGCGTACAGTCTATACATACATTTCCCAATTATGTCACAAACGTACCTCTTGCGCCGCTCCGAACCCATACTTGTTGTCCGAAAACTCTTCGAAGTCGTTAAAAACGTTGCTCTGGAATCCTGCGTCACCAAATATCTTCCTGAACAGCTCCTCGGGATTGACGGACGATCTAAACTGCCAACTTTGGCCAAAATCTTTGGCATGACCACTAGACTGTCCTCCTCCCATTCCCATTTGCTCTGACGTAGCACCCCACGTGTCGTATTCCTTCCTCTTCCCTTCATCGCTCAACACTTCGTAAGCCTCTGACACTTCTTGAAACTTTTTACTAGCCTCAGGGTCGCTCTTGTTCGTATCTGGGTGATACTTTTTCGCGAGTTGATAATAAGCCTTCTTGATGTCCTTCGCAGATGCGTTTTTCGATACGCCCAGTATTTCGTAGTAATTACGTTTCAGCAGCTTCCTAGTCGTGTGTATGCCTCTTTGGATTCGCGTTATGTTGCTTATAGTGTCTGTGATTGCATAGAAATGATTTTACATCATGAGATTTATGTAACAAGATCATATGTTTAAAAAATTGTACGTGTGCGTGGTATTAAACATGGGTATTAAATACAATCAATAAGGAATGAAGAGTGGAAAGATTGACAATGATTAAAATTGATGTAGGACCCTGAATATAGTTTACAAAACAGACTTGTTTATATAAACATCTTTAACAAACGTTTGGTAACACAGTGTAAATACAAAGTTAGCTCGTGTTTAAAATGAATGTTAGTCCATTCAGTATCGTCAATGAGAGATACGAATAACACGGTTATTGGACGGGAAAGCATGTGCCGCAAAACGTGGTTCCGCAGTACGTGCCTCCACACCTATCAAAACTGATTGACAAAATAAAATACGGTAACAGCATACATTTGGTATTTGCCTAAAGCGTAGAGAAGTCTGGGATATGTTAATAAACGGCCGAATAAACCGTATGTTATTAAAAAAGTGTGTAATGATGTAATGTTCTTCGTGCTCCTCGGGTGTGTACGTTACATTTTTCCGTTTTCCTGAAGTTTCGCTCGCCGACATCGAGTAACGTAGCGAACGGACGCCGGCACGTGCCGCACCTTTGCACCACGCCGCATGACAATTTACTTATTTTACTGTTGTTGATTAAATTGATTGTTCTCGGTCGTAGAACGATCGCGAATCCCTTGCCGGTCGCCATGTTTCGTAAGAGGCGCATGGCCGCGGCACGGTATATTATAAGAATAAAGCAGATATATATCAGATATATACATTATATGCCACCGTGGAAAGAAAATCGAGTCGCGTCCAATCTATAACGTACTACATTATCTACGATCTAGTCGGGAACAAGAGTGTTGCTCCAATATGTCTACCTCGCGGGAGAAGATTTTGTTCATTTGATAATACGTTTGGATATTCCCTTTGCGTATACGGAATGTGTTAACGACCAAATGAAAGTTCCTTTGTCAAATTTACCTATCTGAATGCGAATTATATTCGTACGTAATCGTGATTCGTAATGTAAGATGAGCTTTTCCGTGAAAAAAACAGGTGGTAGGATGTGGCATGAGGCGCGTAAACAGGAAAAGAAAATCCGTGGGATGCTGGTCGATTATCGCCGTCGTGCTGAACGTCGACGCGATTATTATGAAAAAATTGTAAGGAACTCGTGTGGCTACGAATGTTCTAGTCGGAAACGAACAGAACCTTAAAGTCGTCTGTCTTCCTTCGACGAAGAACATTTAACTTTCCTTCCAGTTATTAACCTTACAATGGCAGATTTATTAATAAAATAGAGCTATAAATTAAGCAAATTGTGCAATAAGTTNCTGTCTTCCTTCGACGAAGAACGTTTAACTTTCGTTTCAGTTATTAACCTTACAATGGCTGATTTATTAATAAAATAGAGCTATAAATTAAGCAAATTGTGCAATAAGTCTAATCAGGGACATGTTACATTATTCCATTTATAGGATAGTTACTCGGACAATAGACAAAATTCTATACGCACGAATGAAATAGTTGCAGTGAGTTCTAGATAATAAACTTTTATTTTGTTTCAGAAATCAGATCCCACACAGTTCTTACAACTCCATGGAAGACCTTGTAAAATCCATTTGGACCCGGCAATTGCTACTGCTGGAGATAGTCCGGCAAACATGTATGCTCACATCTGTTATCAATAACCCCAGCTATGAAGAATGAGATCAACCGTTAAAATTCTTAAATTGAATGTTAAAAATCTTTGTACAGGATGCCGTGGCAGGGAAATGAAGACAATCTGATTGACCGTTTTGACGTAAGAGCTCATCTTGATTGGATACCAGAAGCACCGGACACTATCGACGTGGATATTGCTTTGACGAGCGAAGACAGACATATCAATTACGAACGTTATCGCATAATCGTACAGAATGAATTTTTGGGAGGTGAGGCGATTGCCCGGCATTTTCACAGTTAAAGGGATGATTGCATTCGTCTTAAATTACTCGTTTTCGATCTAGTAACCGAGGAGAAATTTTTGCATCAAATACACTTGGAAGAACAATTTGGTTCCTCGACAAAGTTAGACGCTGCGAGGGATAAAAAGAAGTCGAGTAACAATGTTGCTATCGGGTATAATTATGAAACAGAGGAACCAATGCCAGAAACTATGAAATCATTGGACAACGTTGGACCCGACGATAAGGACGACGAGGACAGCGACATCGATTTAGGTATGCTTCACGTTTCGAAACTGCTTAGTAAAATTTGTCGGAAACGCGTGAATGAAATCTCCCGGTGTTTTCAGACATTTGTGTGGACGTATCGCAGATAGAACCGTCTCAGGCGCACGAAATGAACTTGGTGGCACAAAAATATGGTCTTTTAGGCGCTGACTATTTTAGTTTTTTAACGCAAGACTTTGAAGAAGCTGAAACGCTGAGACAGGCTCGTAAACAGGAAGAGGAGAAAGCGATGTACTCGGTAACAATACATTTTTTGTATGGCGTACAATACTTCAAGGGACTTGATTTCAATACATTTTAAATGAATAACAACGTTATTAATGAAGAGAGAAGAACTATAAACTAATTAAAAATAATTCACAATTATCGTTTTTAATGAATTACCACATTACAGGGTAGACGATCGCGTAGAGAAAGACGTGCGTTTAGAGAAAAAAAAATGATCGGTCGGGTTATGAGTCCACCTAGGTAGTTATTTTTATACTGAGAAACAAGATTATCGTTTATGCTGTTGTCTATCAATTAGCTGATTTGACTAATAAATTTGTTCGCTTGTCGATCGTGGATTTCTATCCGCTAGAACACGTGGTACTTTGAAACTGACGAGACTAAAGTCCTTCTAATCTGTTACATCGAAATGGATAAAAATCTGCGATCCCGTTTATTAGTCAAATATTTAATTAAATAGACAATCGTCTAAATATATTTATAGCGTTTGTTATATATTTGATTTAGTTACGCAGCGAGGGAAAGCCCCGAGTATAATCCTTATAGAAAATCATCTTCGAAATCTCGTTCGAGATCGATGTCACCTGTTAACGCCGGTCAAATAACATATATCACGAGTTTCGGCGGCGAAGAAGAGACTCATGGAAGTTCCTCTCACGTCGCCTCTTCCAATTCGAGGAAAATGAATTACTCTCATCTCAGGCGGCGAAGATCAGACAGTCCTACTATCAATGAGCGAACGGTCAACAGAAAATTGTCGAAATCGAGATCCAGAAGTTGTTCAAGATCGGTCAACAAGTCGAAACTGTATAGGAATCGAGATAGGAAACGCAGCACTTCAAAGATCAGGTTAAACGAAATGTCGAACAACGTTCTATACGATATCTCATGAAATCAATGACACGAAATAGATTGAAAAAGTTTTATTACTATGAAGTTCAGTGTAATACATTGCTGACTGTTACGATTAGAATAAAATATTATTTGTTCTTGCAGATCCAGGAGAACGCATTCGAGGCACAGGAAGACCAATAGGTCCAGGAGCAGGAGTCGTTCGAGGAGAAGGTCGCGTAGCGAGTCGAGATCGCGTTACAGAAGTTACACCAGGTCCCGTTCTCGTACCACGTCTAGATCTAGATCTAGATCTCGAATCAAACGATCGAGAAGTTCGTCGACGAGCAGCGTCTCGAGATCCAAGTCGCGGTCCAGATCGAGGTCCAGATCTAAATCGCGCAATCGAAGCCGCTCGAGGGAGAGTTATCGACGTAGGCATTACAGTCCTTCAAAGTCTTCGTCTAAATCGCGATCCAGGAGCAAGTCGCAGACCAGATCGCGATCGAGATCGAGATCTAACCAGTCCAGGTGTAAGAGATCGCGAAGCGTTGAAAATAAACCGCCAGCACTGCCAAGGTAATCGTGAAAGAGCAGCGATGTCTGACGTACTTCTATCGTTGTATTAACTGTTCGTTTGTTGTCGCAGATATTACGGTCGACGGGGGAAATCGTCAAGTCTGGAGTTGGAACTGTCGGACAACGAAGGAAAAGCCTCTACGGCAACACCGAAACCGACGGTTACTAATACCACGAGCATGTGAGTCGACGGTCACTCAGTGTATAACGGGAACTAGTCAGTTGTGTGATATTCATTGTTTGACGATGTCTGTTCCAGGAACAAGCCAAAGGCAGGGTTAAGTACAAATTCTGGTGGCGGACACAAAGTCAGTAAGAACCATAACGCTTACTTAGTCACTTAAAAAGCACTGAGAATAAGAAAGACAGTATAATGCTATTTATTAACCCTTTACGGCAACGTCACTTCAACATGTACTACTCAATGTTTAGATACTTATTTTCATTCTTTTGACCAGTGTAATAAGAGATAACTGCGAATTTTCATGCAGCTACTCACAAGAATTTTAATCGACGAAAACAGTTATAGAACGCACGTAATAAAAAATTTATGTACAGTTCTCGCATAAATGTTCGCAGTTAAATAATATGAGTATATTGAATATGCAGGGAGTTCAGAAAGATCGGAGTGGATAAAAAAGTTGGGCAGACGAAAGTTCATATGCACTTTTTTATTTACTCGGACTTGCTATATTTTTTGCTTGAAGTACATTCGTAAAGAAATAAATAAAGTTTCACTAATTGGCAACAGAATTTTAAGAGTTACATTTTTCAGTCACTGAAGATTACGCCCCAAGAGCGGCTTAAGAAGAAGATGCAAGCTCTGCTGAACAGACAATGTGAGTGAATTTCAAAGACAGAATCGAAACGGAGTTTTATAAAATATAATGTTCATCTTTATGTTCGTATCCTGTAGACAAAGCTGACAAGAAGGCTGAACAACTTCGAATAGAGAAGATGGAACAGCAGAGGCAAGACAGAGAAGACGAAATTCGAGAAATGTCGTTAAAGTTACGCAGAAAGTAGGTCGTCACTTCCGTGTACATGAAATCGGAATCGATCCAGTCGCCGAACCGTCCTACTAACTTCACGATCGTTGTTTAGGCAAAGGGAGCGCAGACACCGTTACGAGGGAAACAGCTCGGAGTCGCATTCCTCCGTTTCTCGTACTCCGAGCCCGGGCAGTCGTAGTCCCAGGATTGGTCGCAGAGACAGAAAGGAAAGGGATTTCGACAACCCTGACCGTGAACGTGATAGAGACAACAGGGAGCGAGAAAGGGGACGGGGCGAAGATCGTAACGAGAAATTCAGAACTGAATCCAATCGGAGGAGATATAGGGATTCGCCGCTGCGTTCTTTGAGCCCACGTAATAGCCGGTAATCAACGGAAAATAGGACCCTTAAATTAAGGGGATATACATATATCAAATACTTTGGGATTAACGAGAGATATTAATTCGTTTTGCAGAGGCCTAGTCGATTATTGACAACGGTTTATCTTCCGTGCTATGGACTCTTATTAAAAAATTTTGTTATTTAAATAGACACTTCCTATATATATGAAATTGCATTCCTTCCGTAAAATGCTACAAATAAAATGCTCTTAGAATGCGATAAAGAAGAGATGTTATATATATACATATATATATATATATATATAAAGTGTACGAGTATCTAAGTTACGATTATAATTACATTTAAGACTTGTTTAATCTTACGTGATAAAAAAATAAATAAAGTTGTTTCTTTAAGACCGTTTTATTCTAGTCATCGCCGTGTCACTGCCACGTTAATTTGAAGTTTAGTCGGCACAGTCCTTTGAGCGTTATGCTCGAAGGTTCGATCGGTGCCAACAGTGCCAAGTAGATCGGATCATGGATCGTTTTAGATAGCTAAACTTCGAGAAGGTAAAAATAAAACGTCAACAATGAAAATAGACGATTCCTCTATTGTCAGAGGACATTTTTTCAAATGGTCCTGAGAAAAACTACTTTCTTCTTACAACGTTTAGTCATTCAGAAGCAGTTTTATAATATACACAACGCGCGTCGAAGGGCGTGAAAGTTTAGTTTCAGGAGCCACGAGTCAAGAGACAAACATCATCGTTTCCATAAAAATCCAGTAAGAGTACAAAGAGTGCGAGCAAACCAAACACGACGGTGAACGGGTGAAGTACAATAATATATACACCAACGTAACACGGGTGTACGTATAACTCCGCGTAATTTGCACGCACCACGGCGAACAGTAAGTATTACGGTTTATATCTCCAATAAAACTGACCTTTTTAT
>SMSR01015856.1:19959-34697 GCA_019453355.1 Ceratina japonica | reverse complement strand
GAGCAGAAGGTTAAGTCGTTCAATGAACGTGTCGGCATGATTTTGTTGACTGACGAGAATTACTGAAAGAAAACAAGTGTTATTAATGCATAGAGCAAGATGTGACGAAGATCTTCTGACGCACGGAACGTATTTTAATCGTTCACACAGTGAATTTAACCGATATGATAATTAGTAGATTACAAAATGAAAAGGAGCTGTTACTGAACAAGTTACGTGAGCTTCGGCGGTGTACATGATGGATAAAGCATCGAAGTATTTTTGTAATGTATGCGCAAGAGACTTTCAGGATCAATATGCCCTTCAGGGTCACCTAACGGGCAAGAAACACCAGTTGGCGGTAAAATGTCTGACAAACGATGGTTACATCGCAATTTCACCGCTACCAGACGTCGTACCCCCTCGAAAGTTGATAGAATTCTTTCACAAATATGGCTCGATAAAAACACACAAATTTGGACCCAACTACCTTCTAATCCAATTCGCGAACAAGTAAGCCTCGTACCTTTCAGTCTTCTATCAATTAATTCAAGTCATTGCGAGTAATGAAATATTGTAGGAACATCGTACAGCAGCTGCTGAACAAGCCGGTTTTAATAGGCAATGTAAAGTTGAACATAACTAAACGTAAGCAAAGTTAATCCCTCATTCTGTTTTTAAATGACGAACACGTCCTTTTCGACGATTCAAGCAAAGTAATTTCCAGGTTTGAGCAAACCGAAAGTAAATAAATCAAACAGTCCTACAGAGGATAAAGGTGTGATATGTTACAACAACATAAAACAAATATTTGAGAATGACACTACGTTCGACATACAGTTGGTCCAGTTTTTGGACGCAGTACGACTGACCGACGTAGAGATGGAAGTGAGGTATGGGCCTGTTTGTTCCCACATCGATGAAATATTCAGATCAATCTTCCCAAAGTGCAAGACCCATGCGTTCGGTTCGATCATAACGGAGCTGGCTTTCAAGCAGAGCGACTTGGACATGTACATGTGCATCGGTAAGAGTACGAGCAGTTTACGTGATTCCACTGATCATACTTCCATTTCTGTGACTGTTGTTTCGATTTAAGGTGAACCAATAAGTGATACGAAGGTCCAGGGAAACAAGGGATACACGATCACGGTGGTACTGAAGCAGGTAAAAAACATAATGTACCGAATGGGAACGGTATTCTCCAACATCATATCGCTACCGAAAGCGAAAATACCGATTATAAAGTTCTGCTATCTACCTACGAACGTGCTCTGCGATCTCTCGTTCAAGAACAATCTAGGCATGTATAAGAGCTACTTGGTGAAATATTTGCTTTCTCTGGACAACAGAATGAAACCTTTGATGATGATAATTAAATACTGGGCCAGACACTTCAAGTTGGCGTCAGGTTCGTCGAAAATATCTAACTACGGTTTGGTCTTGTTGATAATCTTCCACCTTCAACAACCGTGCGTCGGTATCGTCCCACCGTTGAACGTCCTCCAGCATACATGGCCGCTGGTAATAGACGGTTGGCAAGTGAACTTCAACTCAGACGCGAAATTGCCGCCGATAAGAAATACGAGTACGGTCCCGGAACTCCTCCACAGCTTCTTCTCATTCTACGCTAAATTCTGGTTCAGATCGCGGGTAATCTGTCCGATCGATGGAAAGATCTACAGGGATTCGTCGTTCGCGGGGCCGGAGGTAGACAGTTTACCGGACTACATGGACAGGTACAAAGCCTGCGTCAAGGAGGATCCGAACTCGAAGTTGCCCACCAACACTCCGATGTGCGTTCAAGACCCGATCGAACTGAATCACAACGCCATGGCGGCGACGTATCACAACACGTTGACGTTGTTCACGAAATACTGCGAGATCGGCGTTGAGATTTGTGCGATGTCCAGGGCGAACAATTACAAAGACCTGTTGAAAACCCTTTTCACAACCGTTTGTAAAGAAGGAAAAGGAAAAGAGATCAAGTTCGACGTATCTGTCACGCGCTCGAAAATTAACAGATACATGGCGCAGACGTCGGAGACCGATAAGACAGACGAAATAAATATGCCAGAAGAATGGTTTCACATGATCGCCGAGGTGGTTAAGGAAATCTTCGAAAAGGTCTTCTTGGTACGGATAGAGTTGGTATGGAACGAGACGGAGGGTGGGCAACAGAGGGGACGAGAGATCGTTTTCCTCTGCACCGGGTCGCAATGCGTATGGCGTTTGAGGAAAACTAACGTCGCCACAGACCCGAGCTTCACTTGCATTCAAAGGGAGGCACTCATTTCCCAGATGACTGCAAAGAACAATATAAAGAGTGGTTTAGATTTTGCGTGCATTCTGGAGAAAACGAATCCATCGAAAATTGTTATAACGGTGACGAATTGGCACGGCCCGGAACAGACGTTTCGTGACTTCTCCGAATTCGCGAAACCAGTGCTAATTAAGTTGATTCAAGAGGCGATCAAGTTCATAGTTGTGCAGAAAGCCGGGGAAGGCGTCGATTTTCCGTACACCGTTTCGGTATCTTGAACAGATGATCGTAACACACGGGAAAGGACGTGCGATCACGGAACTAACTTTGATCGATCGGCAGACCATGCTTTCGTGTAAGTTTTTAAAAAAGACGTGATATTAAGAAAACGACTAGGAGAAACTTGTATTTCATTACGCAGTGGCTTATAACTAGTACCTCGTGAATCATACACTTTTGGATGGTGTACTGCATAATTAATATTGTCGGATGAAACGTTTATTTGACAAACGTTACGTACAAATATTATCTTCGTTCACAATTTACGTACACTCGAAATTACAACCTGTTACTCTATCTGTGCAAAGAGTATTTCATATAGTAAGGTAGTATTTTGTAAACATTATATCGAATTTAGTTTGTACATCTACAACTTTTTCATTATTTTCTTGATAGAATCGACGAGTTGTTTGCTTTCTCTTTTTTAACGGAACGAACTCAATTTTAGTTGGAGTTTTTAGTATTTCTTTTTAAATACTTTTGACTTGATATTGATATAACAATGAAAATTGGTATGATTATTTTATATGGAAGATCAAATACACATCATTTGTAACAACAGAAGAAGTAAGAAGTAAAGTTTCTTGCTTATTGTTGTGATGAACCCCTGGTATATAGAATGGCTTTTCAACTAAATTAAGTCAGGTTTATATTTTTCCCTTTTCGCATATCAATATACGAGGTACCTCATACCCGTATACAAAAACAATAAAAAAATCTTCATATTAAAAACAAAATAGAAGAGTTGGACGAACGAGTGCCCGATCTCAAATTGTCTTAGAAGTAACTTAAGATTTATTACTGTTCAGTATCTAATATTAAAGTAACTACCTATATTGAACAATACATATTTTTTTCGAAACCATTGGAAGAAACATAAAAGTCTAACATGCATCGCTTTTATTGAAATAATAAACTGAATTTATATCGTACAACCTATCAGAGAATTACTCCGAATATTCGTTAAACAAGCTTAAAATGTATAGCAAATAATATTTATACGAAGGTTTTTTATTTGTTTTCGAATGGCGGTCGAAATACCCTGTATGCGGATATGGAGACAAGTTTATAACTCAGTACACGTAAAATATATTTTCGCACGATCTTAGTTTTACGCAGGATCCATGCTATCCGTAGCGAAAACGATCTTTATCGCCGAGGTAACGAAACCAGAGAACCGTAACACGAGGGAGTACAGCGAAAGCGCGTAAAACCACGGAGCCTCAGGGCTCGAGGGACGATCTCCACAAGAATCGTTATTTACGAGTTCCTCGGAGTTCGGTTGGAAAGATGACGGCAGGGTACCAGAAATATCCTCGAAGCAAACACTGCTTGCAGATTCGCGGTCCCCTTCGAAATAGACCTTTGAGGCCTTACACGCCTTTGTTCGTACTCTGTCGCGAAGACCGTAGCACTGGTTCTGCTCCTTTGCGACGCGTCAGTCAGTACACTATGGATAGAGCGGATTCACCTTTACACGAGATAGAGATAAGTTTAGAACTTGCCGCGGAATCCACGTCCACGGTAGGGTCTACCGCCGGAGTGCTTGCCCCTGTACAAGTGCGGCTTTACCAACGGGCTAGACCTGCCCCTGGACATTTTTCCCCGCGGGTGCCAATCGGTTCCACCTCTCTGGAATGTATGTTCCAGCTCCATCTCTTCCGCGGAGGTGTCCAGGATCATCGGGCTCTCGCCGCGGCTGTGTTCGCTCCTGCTGTCGTGAAAGTCGTCTCGTTCGTCCCGTTCGTCCAACGAGTGCCTGTAACCGGGCGAGTACCTGTCGCGGTAATGCTCCCTCGACTCCTTGTTGTGACCGGAATAACTGTCCCTGCTCCTTATCGGCGAGTCCATGCTTCTCGTGCCGCGTTCCGCGGAGCCAAGTCGATCGCGGTCGTCGATCCTCCTCTGCGGCGACGCGTTCCTGTTCCAGTTTCTCTTCTGCGAGGAGTTGTTCAGGGAGTACCTCAGATCTTCGACCTGACGGAACTTGGACTGATAGTCGGAGGTCTCGCGAACGTTCCAGTCCAGACGGTCCATTATCGGTCGTTTCTCTTCTTTGGCCGCTTGCTGCAAGTCCTGCGGGTACACCTGCATCTCGAAATCCTCCATGGCGACGGTGGCTTGAACCAATTTCGTGCTCATCTCCGTCTCGTCCGTCTGACAGATCTTCTGGTGCGTCTGAACGTTCGGTTTAACGACGGGGGTCGCGCTGCTCTCTTCCTCTTCCTCCCAATGTATCTTGCTCTTGTTCTTCTGTAACAGGATGGAGTTTGACGCGAACACGTCCTGTTCGACTTTCACGTCCTGCAGCCTCGGCTCGTAGAAGAAGCGCCCCTTCATTTTTAATCGAGGATCTTCCATGGGCAGCTCTCGTAACGCGTGAGAGCAATGACGTAGTATTTCGGGTTTGAATCCTATTAGAAGAGAAGGTTTACAAGTGAAATTATTGTGGTAAGCGGTTTCGTTCACTTTTTCCTACTTCTTTTTAACAGGCCGAGTATTACTATTTAAAAACACACTGCCACGGACGGTGAGAAAAACTCGTCGCGTTTGTTAATTACTTTCACTATTTCACTTCGAGATATATTTAAACTTTTGAACGTATCCGTGTCGCGCGTCGACACGTCCTTACCTGGATACAAAACCGGTAGATTAGCTGAATCTAAAAAGAAAAATTGATAAATAATGAGATGTACGGAGCCGTAGGTCTCGTTTATCTAGCATAGCTTAAGAGAAAATGAAAAGGTTACGAAATATCGTAATTTATTCGCACCTTTGGCGGAAACGGACGCTTCCAGCAGACTCGATAAGCTCGTTTTTTCAAACTGCTGTAAAATATAATTCAAAAGAGAATTATCTCAACAGAGTTGCCAAAGACACGTACGAGGTATCGTTCTTTGATAATAAAAAATAGTGATCGGCGTTCGATACACGATTGGGACTTGAATATTCATTCCGTGTGCCAGTTCACGATCATTTTCATTCCGTATACACGGATCCGATCACTATTTAGATCCGGAAAAAACGATACACAAACACGGAGTAAAGAGCGTGACAGTGGAAGAATGAACGTTTTATTATTAAAACGTGCGACAGGATTTACTTTGTTGTCGGAGATGACCGGCGGTTCGGGCGTTTTCAACCGTTCCTCGCGGGAACCGTGGTAGCCGTTGTAGGAGTCCGCGACGTATCGACCGCGGTCCCTGTATCCAGAACCTCCCGCGCCGATGGACTCCTTCTTGGCGGCGAAGTCGAAGCTCTGTACAGGCGATTGACGCGAAGTAGCGGGGTAAGGTTGCACGTGGTCCACCACCGTCGACGAGGGCTGCTCGTGTTGTTGCGGCGACGTAGGAACCGACGCCTGAAGCATAGGCTGACGGTGTCCCGGTTGGCTTCCTTGATTGTACATCACCGGCCCGGAGACGTATTCCGTTTGAGGCAAGGGATGGGGGGCCATCGGCACCGGGTCGAAATTCATCGCCGGCGGGACGTTTTCGAAATTGATGAAAGGTGTTGCGGCAGGCGGTGGAACGACGCTCGGCGGCATCGGCGGCGGTAATCCTGTCTGATGGATGTAAGACAATTGTGGCATCAGTGGCCTGGGTTCCGCTTCTTTGTACACGTTGTTAATCAAAGGAGCAATATTGTCCACGGAGAATCCGCTGGTGTTCGCGTGTTGCGCGATGACTTCGCCCCTGAATTGCCTGGTGAGCTCGTTGATGAAGGGCGAACGTTTCCGTCGACGTTCCACCGATCTGCTCCGCGTCCGACTTCGCCGACGCGGGCTGTAGCGTCTGACGGGCGAACGACTCGATTTTCTTCGGATCCGTTCCACGCTTCGGCTTCGGCTTCGGCTTCGCTGGCGTTCGCGCGACCGGCTTCTTCTGCTTCTTGACAATTTTTAAATTATAAATTCGACGTTAAAACACGTTCTCGGATCCGTCACTCGCGGTGAAAAATTCAATTGCAGTTACGATTCAACTTATTAACGGGGACGAATTTTATCAGCTAATCTTTAAATTTTCAATTAAAACCTACTATCAATCGTCCCCGTCGTATTAATAAATTGAAGCCAACGTTACCGATCTTTACATAACGAATAACGAACGGTTATTCGTTCAGTAATTGACTGTATACTATTGAATTTAATTACAAAAATAGAGACGATCTCTCTTTCAAGCTTGCCGAGTCGGAAGTTGTTGTTAAGAATATCCTCTCACCGTTCGTGTGCGTTCGCGCGTCTTCTGTGGCGTTCTGCACTCCATCTTCTGTCAGGACTCGTTCTTCGGTCCCAGCTAGATCTTCTCACGGGACTCCTTCGTCGTTCGGGACTGAACAAGAACGGACTCCTCCGAGCATTAAATCTTGGGCTCCTCCTCTTGTCGGGACTAAATCTGCCGGAACTTCTGTGTCTCTCGTTAAAAGGACTTCTACCGCGTTCGGGTGTCAAGATCAGTGGCGATTTCCTTCGGGGCGAATTCAACCGTGCCCTATCCGGACTTCTACGTCTCGCAGGACTTGCACGCGGACGATCCAAGCTTTTGCGTACCCGAATTTTATATCGACCGTGCATCTGCGCCTGCTGCTCCATGTTCTGTCTCTCGGCTATGCTTTGTATCGCTTCGGTTTCTGTACCTGGCGGCACGACATTATCCGAGTCCAACAGATGTTTGATGGCTTTTTCCTTCTCAGCCAAAAGTTTGCTTTCATTGTCCCTTTTAGTCCTCATTTTGTCCCTCTCTATGTCTTTCGAGCTCTTCAGTGGATCTCGACGGACCTCTTCGTGTTTTCTCTCTTCTCGTTTCGACCGTTCGCGGCTGTGCGATCCTTTGCGTTCCCGACGATGTCTTTCCCTATAATTAGCCTCATTTATTTCTTCTAATATCACAGGACGAGAAGAATGTCAATCTATGTATACATAGATTGTTTTACACAGAAAAAAACAATGTTGGTTAATAAAATTTAGGGACAGTCTGTAAATTATATTAGTCGTATAAGATGATCTTTTTTAACTTGGAAAGTAAAAACGGTGCTTCTAAAGCCTTGAGTTTACCATTACAATTTATAACAGTATATTTTATCTTACTGATGTACAAAGAATTTTAATTTGATTCTAAACTATTCTAAACTATTTAAATTTTACTAAAACGGATTTGATCCTATCGATGCTACCTAGAAGGACGCTTGTGTTCTTGATCTCTGTTGCTCCTCGAATCGACCTCTTTCTTGGATTTCTCCTCTTCACCTTCCCACGCATCGACCACGTCCAGACCTCGCATGAAATCTTCATCGTCCAAGAACTCTTGCAGTTCTTCGTCCGGTATTTCCTTCAGTCTCTCCTCGATAGTGCGTTGAACATCCTCGTTCGTGCTTTTCAACAATCCAGTCGATTCCACTTGTTTGTGTTTTCCATTGTTGTCCTTGGCACTCGGATTTTTCATTTTTTTCGACGAATCGCACATGTTACCTCCTCTCTCGTCTCGACCGTTTCGTATTACTCGAGAACCCGTGAGATTGTAATTTGGCCGTCAGACATAACGAAATCAAATTCGATCATAACATTTTTCGTTAGGTCACGTTTGGGACAAACTTGAGGCTGCGAGCCAGGGCGAAATGTGTTTTAGAAAAGCAGACGAACAAGTGAATCAAATTTCATCTCGAATCCCGTCTACAATCCATTCGTCGGGAATAAAAACAAACACAACTCCCTTAACCTTCCAATTTTTCAATGCACAAAATTAACATCAACACTCTTATTACGTAATTATCGTAACAATCTTTATTGAAAAATGAAAGTAACTTAAAAATGCTTTCCTTCCTCGATCCTATTCTCTATTCAAACAGCGTACATCCACTGTTTGGAAACTAAAGAGTTATCTTCGACCAAGTACAAATACAAACCAATCGCCCCAGTCAGTGCGTACTTATTGTTAAAAAGTATTCCGTACAATTTTGTACATACGTTACACGTGACTGCATCAGAATATTTACAAGGAACGTGTAAAAACGATTTGTGATGAAAGTCGAACGAGAACGATCACTGTCGAACTCTATTCCTTTCTCAAAAACCTTCTATTTAGAACCGAAGAACGTTTGGATCCGCGAGTATCAAAACTCGAAAAGTCAACATTACTCGTATCGCCATACTAACTTTTATCATTACTACTACTACACTACTACTACAACCACACAGATCTGTGATCTGTATATATAGTTTCTGTATATTTGAAGTATATNGTCAACATTACTCGTATCGCCATACTAACTTTTATCATTACTACTACTACTACACTACTACTACAACCACACAGATCTGTGATCTGTATATACAGTTTCTGATATATTTGAAGTATATATATATATATGCAATATATATGTATACGTTTTATCACTGCGTTTTATACGTCAGACATAGGCGCGTTTCTATGCTCCGCATTTTATAATTGTATTTTTTATTTCACGCATACACTGTTTGCTGAACATAATCTCATTTCATGTTTATTTTATACAGGTTGTAAAATGAATATTGAGATGAATATGCCACGATGTAAACATTATATTTACGTCGTGCAATATGCACTCAAGTGCATGTCTACCGAACTATAAAGTCCCGACTTGGAATTTTAATTATATCAATTATACTCGTTAACGTAACATAATGAAACTTCGGGAACCTTTAGAGAGGTCCTTTTTGAACATGCCTACATAGTTTTGTCAAAATCGGTACGTCAAAAGCCGAGATATATGCATTTCNACGCATACACTGTTTGCTGAACATAATCTCATTTCATGTTTATTTTATACGGGTTGTAAAATGAATATTGAGATCAATATGCCACGATGTAAACATTATATTTACATCGTGCAATATAGTTCTGCAGTCGACAGTGTCTACGTCTACACTATACATAGTTCATGTTCGATCCTGTCAAGTCCTGTCTTCGTGATTCCCTCGTGTTCAATTTGAAAATGTTTCAGTTGGTCTCGTTGGTTCCAGTTGATCGTTNATAATGAAACTTCGGGAACCTTTAGAGAGGTCCTTTTTGAACATGCCTACATAGTTTTGTCAAAATCGGTACGTCAAAAGCCGAGATATATGCATTTCTTTCTAAATCGTCTCGTTGTGTCTGGAATTTGAACGTGTGGCACCATCTAGCGGTTGAAGTCGCGAACTAAGCGTTCTAGAATTACGAAAGAGATATCGAAAAAAAATATCTCGGCTTTTGACGTACCGATTTTGACAAAACTATATGAGCATGCTCACAAAAGGCCTCTCTAAATGTTCCCGAAAGTTTCATTAAGTTACGTTAACGAGTATGATTGATATAATTAAAATTCCAAGTCGGGAATCTTAAACAGATAGTTCTGCAGTCGACAGTGTCTACGTCTACACTATACATAGTTCATGTCCGATCCTGTCAAGTCCTGTCCTCGTGATTCCCTCGTGTTCAATTTGAAAATGTTTCAGTTGGTCTCGTTGATTCCAGTTGATCGTTCTCAATCGCTCAATCGTTCTGACCGTTTTTCCGAGAAGAGACGTTCTGTAATTACAGTATCAAAGCACCATCGTCGTATGAAGGTATCCGATGCTATCTAGATTCCTAGCTATTTCGAATTGTGCTGTGCAAGAACTGATAAAATTATCTGAATAAACATGGACATCTCGAACAATGAGTCGTGCGATTCGTACGTAATATCCGACAGTGAAGAAGAGAGTTTCATGGGGAATCATGGCCAGAATAAAGAGGACAAAGTTATTGTTATTGATAGTACTGACACTTCGGGAACAACAACCCCAGCGGAGTAAATAACAGTTTACCTTGTCTTGTGATCAGCCTGTCTTTGTCCCGAGATATTTGAATTTCTAATTTTTATTTCAGAAATCTATGCAAAGAAAATGTATTGCTCACAGAGGAAGATATAAAACGAAGAATTAAGGAACATATTCCTTCTTTCTCTGATGTGGAAAATATGGATGAGCAAACCGATAATGAGTCAAAACATTCTATTAGAGAATCAGATGGATCGTATAGTGAAGAATCTGATGATAACAGCTTACCTGGTATTGTATTTGATGCTATAATCTTATGTTAATGTAGATATTTGTTTAAGTTGTACTAAATCTATGTTTAGATACCCATATGAGAAAAGCTTATGTAAGTACTCCACGCGCTAAAGTTCGTTATTCTGATGAAGACAGTGACTCAATGGAATCGAGTACAACTATAAGTAATATTCCCTTGAAATAGATATGTAAATACTCCTACAAATTCGTCGGGTCTGTACTAAAAATTGATTTTTAGATTCACACGAAGATGATGAGACTAATTTGCAATCTGATTGCGAGATATTTTCGGTATCACTGGCGCAGCAAGAAATTGGTGAGAACAATATAAACCCATTGACAGCACAAAAGAGAGCTCTTCTTGTTTGTAAAAAAGAGAAGTTAAAGAAAGATATAAGAGATGCAAAGGTGAATAATTATAATTCTAAGAAAATTGATAGTTACAAGTCAGANGCTCAATCGTTCTGACCGTTTTTCCGAGAAGAGACGTTCTGTAATTACAGTATCAAAGCACCATCGTCGTATGAAGGTATCCGATGCTATCTAGATTCCTAGCTATTTCGAATTGTGCTGTGCAAGAACTGATAAAATTATCTGAATAAACATGGACATCTCGAACAATGAGTCGTGCGATTCGTACGTAATATCCGACAGTGAAGAAGAGAGTTTCATGGGGAATCATGGCCAGAACAAAGAGGACAAAGTTATTGTTATTGATAGTACTGACACTTCGGGAACAACAACCCCAGCGGAGTAAATAACAGTTTACCTTGTCTTGTGATCAGCCTGTCTTTGTCCCGAGATATTTGAATTTCTAATTTTTATTTCAGAAATCTATGCAAAGAAAATGTATTGCTCACAGAGGAAGATATAAAACGAAGAATTAAGGAACATATTCCTTCTTTCTCTGATGTGGAAAATATGGATGAGCAAACCGATAATGAGTCAAAACATTCTATTAGAGAATCAGATGGATCGTATAGTGAAGAATCTGATGATAACAGCTTACCTGGTATTGTATTTGATGCTATAATCTTATGTTAATGTAGATATTTGTTTAAGTTGTACTAAATCTATGTTTAGATACCCATATGAGAAAAGCTTATGTAAGTACTCCACGCGCTAAAGTTCGTTATTCTGATGAAGACAGTGACTCAATGGAATCGAGTACAACTATAAGTAATATTCCCTTGAAATAGATATGTAAATACTCCTACAAATTCGTCGGGTCTGTACTAAAAATTGATTTTTAGATTCACACGAAGATGATGAGACTAATTTGCAATCTGATTGCGAGATACTATCACTGGCGCAGCAAGAAATTGGTGAGAACAATATAAACCCATTGACAGCACAAAAGAGAGCTCTTCTTGTTTGTAAAAAAGAGAAGTTACAGAAAGATATAAGAGACGCAAAGGTGAATAATTATAATTCTAAGAAAATTGATAGTTACAAGTCAGGGAAACAAATCTGAATGTATTGTGTCTTATAGCTCTTACTCACTGCAAGTAATGTTGATGAACTACCAGACAAAGGAGAAAAGCTGCGCAGATGTATTGCTGAGCAGGAAAAGGAATTGGAGGATGTAAAGGTCGAGTTGAAAAACACGCCGTTAGTGGGCCTTACTTCTGATACAGTTCCGAGTACTACACCCAAATCGCTGGATGCTAAAAAAATATTTGGAAAAACCAGTATATCAACAGAAGAATCTGAGAGAGATATGGTGGCTTTAGAATCGATTAATGAGAGGTTGGAGGATTTGCATGGTTCTCTCGTGTCCAGGCCGAGCGAAGATCAGAAGGCACGGGATCCGGCAGGCTTAGTAATAAAACTGATGCCACATCAACAACATGCGTTGGCATGGTTGCTGTGGCGGGAGCAACAAAGGCCTCCAGGTGGTATTCTCGCTGATGATNATAGTGAAGAATCTGATGATAACAGCTTACCTGGTATTGTATTTGATGCTATAATCTTATGTTAATGTAGATATTTGTTTAAGTTGTACTAAATCTATGTTTAGATACCCATATGAGAAAAGCTTATGTAAGTACTCCACGCGCTAAAGTTCGTTATTCTGATGAAGACAGTGACTCAATGGAATCGAGTACAACTATAAGTAATATTCCCTTGAAATAGATATGTAAATACTCCTACAAATTCGTCGGGTCTGTACTAAAAATTGATTTTTAGATTCACACGAAGATGATGAGACTAATTTGCAATCTGATTGCGAGATACTATCACTGGCGCAGCAAGAAATTGGTGAGAACAATATAAACCCATTGACAGCACAAAAGAGAGCTCTTCTTGTTTGTAAAAAAGAGAAGTTACAGAAAGATATAAGAGACGCAAAGGTGAATAATTATAATTCTAAGAAAATTGATAGTTACAAGTCAGGGAAACAAATCTGAATGTATTGTGTCTTATAGCTCTTACTCACTGCAAGTAATGTTGATGAACTACCAGACAAAGGAGAAAAGCTGCGCAGATGTATTGCTGAGCAGGAAAAGGAATTGGAGGATGTAAAGGTCGAGTTGAAAAACACGCCGTTAGTGGGCCTTACTTCTGATACAGTTCCGAGTACTACACCCAAATCGCTGGATGCTAAAAAAATATTTGGAAAAACCAGTATATCAACAGAAGAATCTGAGAGAGATATGGTGGCTTTAGAATCGATTAATGAGAGGTTGGAGGATTTGCACGGTTCTCTCGTGTCCAGGCCGAGCGAAGATCAGAAGGCACGGGATCCGGCAGGCTTAGTAATAAAACTGATGCCACATCAACAACATGCATTGGCATGGTTGCTGTGGCGGGAGCAACAAAGGCCTCCAGGTGGTATTCTCGCTGATGACATGGGTCTCGGGAAAACCTTGACCATGATATCGCTGATCATAGCTAGCAATGCGAAAAATCTAGACGAATGGAGAGACTCTTACCAGGGAACAGATCGACCAGTGAGATATAAAGGAGGAACACTTGTGGTTTGCCCCGCGTCTTTATTAGCGCAATGGGAGAACGAAATACATAACAGATGCAAGCGCGACACACTGAAGGTCACAATTCATCACGGCACGAAGCGAGCGACCGCGGCTAAAATATTGTCGAGAAACGACGTAGTGATAACCACGTATAATATCTTGGCCCGCGAACACGGTAACGGTACTACATATTTAATCGATTGGGAACGCATAATACTCGACGAGGCGCACATAATTCGTAATCATAAAACTAAAGCTTCCGAAGCCGTGTGCGATATTTCGGCTAGGAAGCGTTGGGCTCTCACGGGAACGCCTATTCATAATAAAATGATGGATTTATATTCCATAATGAAATTTCTCAAGTGTTCGCCATTCGATAACATTCGAGTGTGGAAGCGTTGGGTAGAGAAAAAAGATGCTATTAGTAACAAACGGTTGGGTACTGTGATGAGAAGCTTGATGTTGCGCAGGACGAAAGATGAACTACAAGCTCAGGGCCAGTTGCAATCGCTCCCACAGAAATCCTTGGAAGAGGTATCGGTCACGTTGGATCCCCCTGAACAGTTGGTGTACAAGAAAGTGTTGATCTTTTCTCGTACATTGTTTGCCCAATTCCTGTCTCAAAGAAGCGAGAGGGCCGGCATGGATTACTCGTCTTATAAGCAACGTAAGTACATATACTAGATTTGTTGCGTTAAACTGATCAAAATCATTGAAATCATGACTGATCGTCATGTCTCTTGTTTTGTTCTAGTTAAAAATGTTAAATTTACAAGAACTGAGAATCTGCTATTATCCTCACATGCTGACGTTAAAACGCACGAGATCTTGGTGCTCTTGCTGAGACTGCGTCAAATTTGTGTACACCCATGGCTTATCAATTCTATGTTGGATCAAGATGACATGCAAGCGGGCGGAATGGCCGATGTGGAAAATTTGGATCCACAGTTGTTGTCGAAGATAAACAAAATAAATCTGCATGATAGCTTGGAAATGGCGGATATAGAAGAAGAAATGTTTGTTGACGAAAGACTAGCTGCCAACTTATTGACGTCTGAGAATCCCGTCTTCAGTGCCGAGCGTATAAGTTCTAAAGTAAATCTCCTTTTCAAATACAAAATAATTAGGTGCCTTGTGTCGTATTAAAATTGTATTTAATTTATCGAACCGTGTC
>SMSR01015856.1:1102-15143 GCA_019453355.1 Ceratina japonica | reverse complement strand
AAATCATTGAAATCATGACTGATCGTCATGTCTCTTGTTTTGTTCTAGTTAAAAATGTTAAATTTACAAGAACTGAGAATCTGCTATTATCCTCACATGCTGACGTTAAAACGCACGAGATCTTGGTGCTCTTGCTGAGACTGCGTCAAATTTGTGTACACCCATGGCTTATCAATTCTATGTTGGATCAAGATGACATGCAAGCGGGCGGAATGGCCGATGTGGAAAATTTGGATCCACAGTTGTTGTCGAAGATAAACAAAATAAATCTGCATGATAGCTTGGAAATGGCGGATATAGAAGAAGAAATGTTTGTTGACGAAAGACTAGCTGCCAACTTATTGACGTCTGAGAATCCCGTCTTCAGTGCCGAGCGTATAAGTTCTAAAGTAAATCTCCTTTTCAAATACAAAATAATTAGGTGCCTTGTGTCGTATTAAAATTGTATTTAATTTATCGAACCGTGTCTCTTGAATTTAGTTGAGGATGGTGTTCGATAAAATTAAGGAGATCTTACAAAAAGGAGATAAAATAGTGGTTGTGTCCCAATGGACGAGTACGCTAGAACTTATCGCGGCTCAATTAGATCTCGTAAAGGGTGCTACTTATAGTATGTTCACGGGCAAATTGAAAATCAAGGACAGACAGGTAATTTTTACGACGTTACTTGTATCGATCACTGTCGATTAATATTCTTCTTCAAACGCATAGGGAGTAGTAGATTCGTTCAACCATCCAACTAACGATCCGAAAATATTGTTGCTTTCGCTTACTGCCGGCGGTGTCGGTTTAAACTTGGTAGGCGGTAACCATCTGCTGTTGGTAGACGTTCATTGGAATCCTCAGTTGGAAGTGCAAGCTCAGGATCGGGTATATCGCTATGGGCAGACAAAGGACGTTCACATCTACAAGTTAGTTATCTTGCGATTTGTAAAAACAATATGGAACACGTGTGGGAGAGAGAGAGAGGTGAAGGAAGCGATCACGATGTGTTACGCTGATCGACGCATTTCTTCTCAGGTTCATCTGCAAGGACACGATAGAAGAGAATATAAAATCTCTACAGGAATCGAAGTTGCAGTTAGCTCAAAACGCCCTGAGCGGTGATAAGGCTGTCGCCTCCAAACTCACGTTGACTGATCTCAAAGTGATCTTTGGCCTTTAAAGGATGTGGTACAGATACATATATATATATATATAAGATAAAGAGATAAGTTTATTTATTAAAGACTCGTTAAGAAAACTAATATAGTAACAGGATACAATTTATTTTTTTTTATGGAATTACTATATTAGTTTCATTTATATATTTTTTATACTACGGTTACTACTTAACTATATCGTTAATATGACACTTCTATAGAATATAAAGTTTGATACAAAACCACTTATTTATTATTAATCGTAGTCACATAATATTAGAACCTAGGAAATTCATTCGTTATCTGTGGCTCTTCTTTGGCGCCGCCGTTCTCAGTCGCTTTCACGCTTTTCGTCTTCCTCATCTTACTATGCCAGGCACCGTAGAAGAAATATATACCGAACCCTAAGAGCGAACAACGTGGTTCAAATTACACGGTTCGTTCGATTTTTTCGGTCAGTTATTTGCCAACTTACCAATTGCCATCCACGCTAAAAATCTGACCCACGTCATTTTATCCAGCATCATCATTAGATAAATGTTGATGAGGATGCTGAGCGCAGGTAAAAATGGCACCAGCGGGACCTGAACAGGGAGACGAAGACTGTGAATTGTTCACGAAAACGTGACGGAAAGAATACGCACCGAAAATGCGAGCTTCTTCCCCGAGGTCGGTTGGAAGTAGATGAACACGAGCGTAATGATCATAAGCAATACTAGAACAGCCAGCGGAACAACGAATGCTACTGCGCCATTTGTTATTTCGGCGGCGAACATCGAGGCCATAACGCCGGTACAAATGCACAGAACAACTGTAAATTATATAAATCGCTCATTACCGATGGGACGGATCGAGTCAAAGCCAAGTAAGAAAAATAAACGATCGACACGTTACCGTAACACACGACGAGGCACGTAACGATTTGAGAAGTAAGCCTCGTGGAATAATTCAATCCGTTAGCGTTAATTAACTGTTTAGCGACGTACGTCAAGGTTCTCGGGTCGTGATCTCCTTTTTTCCAATACGCTTCGCTCTCTTCGTACCTAAAACGGATCGGACTCGGATGACGAAGACGAATCGTTCTGCCGATCTTATACGCGATGCCAAGTTTTCTTTTTTACCGGAGTATCAGTACGCAGATAGCGACGATCGAATATGCGAGCAACGTTCCGATGCTCATCATACCTACGAGCTGCGTCAATTCAAATATTGCTGCTAACACACCTGAAACACCGTAACGCGATATCGTAGTACATCCTCGCGCGTCCTATACCCGTCCGAAACGACGGCAGCAGGAAGTTTACGCACCTGTAAGAATTCCTGCTGAGAAAGTACCCATCAGCGGCGTGTGGAATCGCGAGTTCACTTTGCCCATCCATTCGAATATTAATCCGTCGGATGCCATCGCGTAAATGATTCGCGGCAAAGGGAACATCGCGCCCAGTAAGCTGCAACGCAACGAATACGATCGTAAACTCCCGAGTTCGGCGGCGACGAAGGTACGTTCTTTACCTCGCGCATAGGCCACAAATAGCGCCTATCGTTACCAGCCACTTCGCCCAGCTCCAATCGATGGTGTCGAACATGTGAGGAATCGGGGCATTCGGGTCCTGGTCGTAATAAGGCAGAACGGTGGTCAAAATCGTGGAGATCCCGAAGTAACCGAGGAAGACGACGGTCAGCGAAGCGACGATCGCGATCGGGATCGATTTGTGCGGATCTTTCGCTTCCTCCCCGGTGGTAGCGACGCAATCGAAACCGATGAATCCGTAAAAGCACGTAGCCGCCCCCGTGATGATACCCGCTATGCCATAAGGTGCAAATCCGCCGCTACCGTAATCACACTTTTCCTCGGTGCACGTGGGCTTCGTTTTCCAATTGCTTACGTCGGCTATACGTACGGGTAGGATTTTAAAGACATGCTCTTCCTTTTTAAAGTCAATTCAAGTAATGACTAATTGCGTTATTTTACCTTTAAACGATCCCGCGATTATCACGAAGAGGACCACCAATAGATTCACGAGTGTAAAAAAATTGTTGGCTTTCGACGACTCCTTCGCGCCAAATGCCAACGCGGCTATATTCGGGCAGGACACTTTCAGTTAGTATTGAACTGTCGATCGGTTCGCGAGTGTTCGGTAATCGGGATCTAGATTAGTGTGTACGAAACGTTGGACGCATCTTTTTGGCCAGAGAGTTAATTAAACGACATTTCGTATGCACCGATCTGTTCGCGTGGATCTGTCGACCGGCGTCTCTTACCGGAGAAGATTAGTGTCACTCCGAAAGCGAAGAAGTCGGGGTAAGAAGAGAGATGGCTGATGTCGATGGGAGCCGCCGACTCGAACGCGTTCCTCATGCTGTTGTTGAACAACGCGTCCACGTAAGTGCTCAATCCTCTCACCACGCTAGCCGAACCGATCACGTATTCGAGAATTAACGTCCAGCCGATTACGAACGCCGTAAATTCTCCCATTGTTACGTAGCTGTATACGTAAGCCGAGCCGGCGCGCGGGACTCGCGCGCCGAATTCCGCGTAGCACAGACCTAGAGAAGAAATCGTTTCGGACGCTGTTTCGTCTCATAATAATTAACAGACCGCGGATTTTATGCGTTCACAGAAAAAAAAGCAGGCGTGCATTCTTTGTGACAGATCTGAATCTAGATTTCATTTTTTTTTATCAAAATCCGCAGTCGGGCGATTAGCTATCGAGAATCGATAGTGGATCGAACGAAGTACCTGCGAACATGGAAGCGACCGCGGCAATAGCGAATGAAATGATCACGGCTGGACCGGCGATCGATTTCGAAACGGATCCGGCGAGGACGTAGATGCCCACGCCGAGGGTCGAACCGATTCCGAGAGCCGTCAGATCCAACGTAGACAGGTACCTCGGAAGTTTCGTTTCCTGCGAAGGGTTCACCTCCCTTTTTCGGCTGAACGTCCTGTACAAACTTCGCAGCTTCCATTTCTTCATGTTTGATAACTGAAACCGACGTTCTCGCTCAACCCGTTGAATTTGCAAAAACTTCATTCATTCTCTCTTCTCTGTTTCTTCTTTTTATCGAAACCACGATTTATCATCGGAATTGCAGGTTTTTTGGAGATGTACGAAAAACGAGTGTCCGAAAATGAAGATTTGAATGCACATTTCAGTGTTTAAATGATAGAGCGCATGTTTATTTAAAGGACACTGTTTTAAACTGATATTTATATATATATTTTGCGTAAGAATCTACAGGCTGTCATTGATAAAAAATGAAAGTTCGCTCACCAAGTAAAGCGTAGTCAACGAAGAATCCATGTTTTCGATTTGGATAGAAACTAAGGGAGCCGACTGAATGAGACGGGTTGAACATTCGGTTCACTACTAACGATCGGTAATTAAAATTAGTCTTGAATCCGATCTGGTAGTTCGTCTCGAAGAACTCGTACCGTTCAATTGGTCGAGAATCGTTTCGTCGCGTCGCGTCGTCGTTGGGGAGTCACTTATGACCGCTCCAGCTACTCTATAGGTCTATATCGGTCATCCACTTATAATATTGATGTTAACTGATGGGATCGTATCGGTCTCTTATTTTGTTGATTCAGATAAGTTTAGATAGCGTGAAGCCGAATGCTTCTCTCCAAATTTCTTATTAACCCGAAACGATTTTAGTTCGATCGATTTCTTAGAAATCGTGCAATTTTATTTTATCCTCAGAAAATAGACACGGTACAATTGTTTCCGTGACGTCAACTGTTGTATTTGATCAATCGGTTACACATTTGACGCGCTAACGTGTGTACGCTAATGCGATGTTCTTAAATAAGAAAAACGATTTTCAGTAACTCGCAATCGTTCAATTTTTGCTTCTTAACATGTGCAATGTATTCAATAATTTTTAATTGAATTCTAATTGAAACAGAGAAGGAGAAACATGANAATCGGTTACACATTTGACGCGCTAACGTGTGCACGCTAATGCGATGTTCATAAGAAAAACGATTTCCAGTAACTCGCAATCGTTCAATTTTGGCATCTTAACATGTGCAATGTATTCAATAATTTTTAATTGAATTCTAATTGAAACAGAGAAGGAGAAACATGAATTCCGTACTTACGTGTAAGTTTACTAACAGAAGCGTGAGAACGAAGATGTTAAAGATTTGATTTCGACGAAACGACACTGCGCTGTATAACGCACAGTGTGCACTCCTGAATTGTTCTTCTAAGTACTACGGTCATCTTTATTCTGCTTATCTGTGCAGATATCGAATTTCCCGTAAACGACATAATCACACGAGGGAGTTTTATTGCTTTAGAGTTAGGCATGTGTCATCTTTATCTTTATTGAGGAACTACCTCACCAGTAGATAGTTATCGTAAAGAAGAGATAATAAGGCGTTATAAAAGAAGATAATCTTTGTTTATTACATATAAATTTATTAACAAATACAATGTTCTTAACGTGTCGTAGATTGAATAGTATAAAAAAGTTGGACGGACTTACACGTGTGGACGGAATTATACACATAAGCGTTTTAGTATAAAAATCAGATTCGTCTTCGTCGTTCTAGACCTATTATCGCATACACATGCACGATGCTGATCGCATGAACTGCTGCTTGTCGTCGCGTTCTTCCTTCGAACCCTTCGCGACCCTTCCATGTGATGCAGAATTATTCATGCGAGTGTAATTAAAATACACATTATACGTGGTACGAGGGCACCAGGTTCGTCAGTTATATCGGCAGATCTATTCTATTCCATAGACCGATCAAAGATATCAACACGGGAATCACGACCGGCCATCTGACCTCTGGTTTTTGCGCTAGAGACTGAGACAAAGTCATTTCAATAACATGTAATATTTACGACTCTCGGAGGGTAGGATTACGACTCACAATGACATAATAATTGCATTTATCTCCTTGACAGCAATCCGAACACTTCCAGTCTTGGTACCATATATAAGTACAATCTTCCATGTTCGCGTGTTTTATCCTCTCGCATTCTTTCTTCNGGTCATCTTTATTCTGCTTATCTGTGCAGATATCGAATTTCCCGTAAACGACATAATCACACGAGGGAGTTTTATTGCTTTAGAGTTAGGCATGTGTCATCTTTATCTTTATTGAGGAACTACCTCACCAGTAGATAGTTATCGTAAAGAAGAGATAATAAGGCGTTATAAAAGAAGATAATCTTTGTTTATTACATATAAATTTATTAACAAATACAATGTTCTTAACGTGTCGTAGATTGAATAGTATAAAAAAGTTGGACGGACTTACACGTGTGGACGGAATTATACACATAAGCGTTTTAGTATAAAAATCAGATTCGTCTTCGTCGTTCTAGACCTATTATCGCATACACATGCACGATGCTGATCGCATGAACTGCTGCTTGTCGTCGCGTTCTTCCTTCGAACCCTTCGCGACCCTTCCATGTGATGCAGAATTATTCATGCGAGTGTAATTAAAATACACATTATACGTGGTACGAGGGCACCAGGTTCGTCAGTTATATCGGCAGATCTATTCTATTCCATAGACCGATCAAAGATATCAACACGGGAATCACGACCGGCCATCTGACCTCTGGTTTTTGCGCTAGAGACTGAGACAAAGTCATTTCAATAACATGTAATATTTACGACTCTCGGAGGGTAGAATTACGACTCACAATGACATAATAATTGCATTTATCTCCTTGACAGCAATCCGAACACTTCCAGTCTTGGTACCATATATAAGTACAATCTTGCATGTTCGCGTGTTTTATCCTCTCGCATTCTTTCTTTGTCGCGCATCGCTTCGAAACGTAAAACTGTTTCTTAGCGCCCTGCGACCAGTACGGTGTACCTGTATACACGAAGATAACCTATAATCTTGTTTACTCACTGGTATGTATACAAGTGAATGTTGAAAAAAATTCAGGACTTACTTCCCCATTTGATTTCAGTTAAGCAAGTGTCCTGGCCTTGCTCGCAGGTCTTCGTGCTCCTCAGACACTTCTCCCTGTTACCCTCTTGATCGGTACACACATAGCATTCCAGGGCGTGGCCTAAAAACGTTCATAAATGACGAAAAATACCTTACAATCGGATGTTTACGAAACGTACTGAATGACAAGTAGCCGAAGATGAAAAGTACTAAATAAAATGTTGACATTGTCATTGTTGAAAGTAATTCGACGATCACATAAACGGAGCGAAAGCCCGACACTTCCACGCGCTAAACTATGAGTGATCACACGTGATGTGCAGGAGTGTGGGTCGTAAGTAGACCACAATGGGAACGGCGACGCGTCAACTTGTTTGAATCGGACGTCGAATGAAGCCCGTAAAAAAAATCGGGATTACGTTGGCACAACTGTCCAAGTTGACGTTTTTTAAATTCAAAAGGACGCAAGAAGTAGGAAGCAAGACAAACCACTATCCTGCTTTGTGTAGGATCGTGTCCTTTAAAAGTTTTGTCGAAGAATAATCGAGAAAAATGTTCATTCCAAAAAATCTCTTTTCCTTTTAGCGAACAATGCTTCGTAGCAAAATTGTAGCTGTAGTTGTCAGATGTAAAAACTGTCTTATGTAATCTTCTTCTGACTCCACTCCTTAGGGCATAATTAGCGATGAACGAACTAATTAATCGATTACTCCTGAAGTACTTGAGATAGAAGAAATTGCATACGACCTTTCTTGTAGGCAATAGCAATATCTACAACTTTTGTTTGAAACGTTTTGCAAAATTCCGAGAAAAAAGATTTTAATTTTTCCAAGATTTTTCCAAGGGGGTACCCCTTCAGATTTTGCAAAATTTACGTTTTCTGCTTATAATTATGTATCTATTGCAGGGAGCGAAAAATGTTTGAAACGAAAGTTATAGGTACCGTCCAAAGTTACAACTTTCTCCTGAAACTCTTTTTTGTAGTGTCAATAGTTAACGAGTATTTTGCAAAAAACTGTTTTTTCGTTTTTTGTCAAATACTCGTTAACTATCGATGTTAGCGAAAAATGTTTCAAACAAAAGTTGTAGTTGTAGTCGTCAGAAACAAATAAGGTCGTATACAATTTCTTTGTAGAACTAACGGCTTAGGAGTATTTGAGGAAAAACGAAATTTGTTGGCAAAAGTTTGTCGTATCGATGGAGGGAACGGCTAGATTTTATCGGTAGCCATAAAATGACGATTAATCATGCTTAACTCGTTAAATACCGAAGTTAGAAGAAAAAGTTATAGAACCTTTCTTACAGAGGACGCCAGTGCCTACAACTTCTGTATAAACAATTTTTCGCTAGCGTCGATAATTAACTAACAAACATAATTATTTATTGCAGAAACTTTTTCTTCGCCCCAGCGAAAAATGTTTTCGACGTCGCACGTGCACGTGCACCGGTGTCGTTATTAACAATAGCCAGCGGAGATATTGACCCGCGCATTAGAACTCGAGTTAGAAAGTTTCCGGTCGAGCGGCTTAGAATCGAATCACGGCTGCTCTCAATCTGTGTATCTTGCGTTACACGGGTTATTTTAACGGGAAATTTGCTTCGCACCGCGGAGCCGCTTTCAGCAGTTTCACACGAAATTCGGACGATTCCATCGACGATGCATGCAATTCGATCGACGAACAGAGAGGCAGAAAACGACCATTATACGGTGCATCGTTTATTTGTAAGCACGATTCGAAAATAATGATCCCTCACGAGATTCACTGAAATTATTCGTTTCATCGTCATTCGATAAAATGTTGAAATGCTACACACGTAGTTGCGAAGAAGCTGCACGTTATAACAATTCTACCTTCCCTCCCTGTCTCTTTCAGTGAGAGTTACATCATTGTTGCTGGAAGGGAGCAACGCGCACGGAGCAAAATGCACCGAGACGTACGGACGAAAAGAACGGAGAATTTTCGAAACCGATAACGTCTGGGACTGTGAAAGGAACGAAAGGAGAGAGGAGATAAAAGGGAGGAATGCGGAGCAGGACGCGGACGGAGCGTGGAACCCCCAGGACGCGAGGGGGAGGTTTCGACTCAGCTGGTGCATTCGTTCTGCCCTCTCCACGTTCTGGTCCCCTGGAACTCTCCCTCGGGGTTTCGGTCAGGTCGCGTGTGCCAGCGGACGTCGAATGTCGATATCGGAGTGCGCGGCGCAGGCTGAGCAGTGGCAGTGCCGAGCCACTGCGCCGAGAATCTAAAATTATCGGCCCGTTCGAGAGAGGGGAATGCATGGCATTATGTACGGCAGAAGGGGATAGAAACGCGGGAGAGCGAGCGGGTTCGAGAGAGGAGAGATGCGCGATAGGAGAGAGACGGAGGACCGAGGAGGGCAGATCCGTACTAATAGAAATAGATAGACGAAAGGAGACGCGACCGAGCGCGAAGGGGGTGGAACGAGGAGGCCGAGACGCGGGGAACGTCGAATGCTCGTCCTCGATATACGAGTGTATAGAGATTTAATTGAAATAAAGGTGGTCCCGATGATTCGCAGGAGGAAAAGGGAGCCCAGGCGAGGCCCGAGACGGAAAAGAGGGAAGCAGAGAGAAAAGAGAGACGGCCGATACGAGGAACCCGAGCAGAGGTGGGACGACGGGACAGACGCTCGAACGTAGGTAAGGAGAGACCGGGAGGTGGTAGAGGAAGAGCTGGAGGTGGTGGCGGTGGCGGCGGCGGCGTTGGTGGCAGAACGGCGGCAGAGAGAGAGTCGTCGTCGTCGTCGACGGTGCCCGTCGGTTNCCCGAGACGGAAAAGAGGGAAGCAGAGAGAAAAGAGAGACGGCCGATACGAGGAACCCGAGCAGAGGTGGGACGACGGGACAGACGCTCGAACGTAGGTAAGGAGAGACCGGGAGGTGGTAGAGGAAGAGCTGGAGGTGGTGGCGGTGGCGGCGGCGGCGTTGGTGGCAGAACGGCGGCAGAGAGAGAGTCGTCGTCGTCGTCGACGGTGCCCGTCGGTTTCGGCGCGAGTCATCGCGAGAAGGGACGTTTACCTATCGCACGTCGTCCGAGGTGTCGAAGTATACGTACACGGTTTCGGGGGACCGCGCGAGCGACAACAGAAGCGGCGTTCTCTCACCCTCCGTCTTTCTCTCTCTATCTCTCTCTCTCTCTCTCTCTCTCCCCTTCGCCCGTCCTCGGTCCCGTCCCCGTTTCCCTTCGATTTTCCGCCTCCGTTTTGGATTTCCCTCAGCTCCGTGAACGCGACCCGTGGATCGTCGCGTCCCGCTGGTCGTCGGGCCGCTGCAGGCGCAGGGGTCGATCGGGTGTGCGCGCTCGCATCATCGTTCCTCGGTTGACGGGCGACCGATCGAGGAACCGCGAGCGAAGAGGAATAGCGCGGCGAGGAAGAGTGTAGTCGAGCAGTGCGGAGGTTGCTCCTCGGCGGCGGCGTTCTCTGAGAGCCGATCGACCACTTTTGAACGCTAACGATGGCGGACGACCAAGACGCGAACAACACGTGCGAGGATTCCCTCGGGCCCGGCGACGCGACCACCGCGTTCGCCAAGAAGATCCGGGGCCGGAAGGGGGCCCTCAAGAAGAAGAATGTCTACGTCGTCAAGAACCACAGCTTCATGCCCCGGTTCTTCAAGCAGCCGACTTTCTGCAGCCACTGCAAGGACTTCATATGGTGAGCCCTGCTTCGACGAATCCGCGCGACCGTACGCGGAACTCGCGGCCGACGTTTCGCCCGGACTTTGTTTGCACTTGCCATTGTCCTTGCCTCGGCTTCTTTCTCGTCGTCCCGCGCTCCGCCTCTCTCTGTCGCTCCCTCTCGCCCTTTTCTTCTCTTGTTATAAATCGAGTGTATAGCTGCCGGTAGAGCGACTCCGAGCATCGGTTAAACGGTCCGACCTTGAGTATACTCGCGCTTGGTCCAAATTAGAAACGGCCGAGCAAGAGGTCAATTCGAACGCGGGGTTTTCGAATGCCTCCGAACGATCGATCGTCTCATCGAGCGACGTTTGTTTTCCTCCTCTGTATATCAATTTCGTCGTGCCGGTAGGCAGACGGGTCGCCAGGAAGCGAACGGGAGTCGGCCACCGACAAACAATAATAATCGATCACCCTTCCGGACATTTGTTGACGCATCTATTCGGGATCGAGGGGTTCCAAGCGACGACGGTTTTCCGTTTCGCGTACCATCAACGTAGCTCTCGCGACCTAAAAGTAGTGAAACTCGCATGAATCACGACACTGACCGCAATGCTTTTCAGGTATCGACGCGTATCCAAGAACTCCTTCGCGCACTCGTTCCCTGACGTCCAAATCCGAATTATCCGTCACGGCGTTAATTAGCATAAAAATAGGCGAGGAAATGGCGGTCTCCGCACGGCGTGCTCGAACTAACTACTTATATCCAAGCGCGTACACACATACATCTACGTGGCGTGCAGTTGAAACGGTCGCAGCCGTTAACGCACAATAGCGAGCAGCGAGGCGACCCAGTAACCAAACTGTTTCAACTTGTTCCACCGACATCGATTTTGCCGTTCGGAACGAAGAGCGGCAATGCGCAACAGACGGTCCGCGATCGGATTCTTTCACGGGCTTCTGTCGTTGCCATTTCGCGGCTTTAAACGCACGGAGGTGCCGGGCCGCCGCCACATCCTTACACGCTAATAATAATAATCAGTCAGTTGGAAATCCCCAGCAGCGTGTTAGATTCGAGCGATCGCGGTTCATTTTCCCGTTGCCGCGTTTCTCTCGGTTTGCTCCAGTTCGGCTCGTCTAAGGTTAAGGAAATCGACCGCGAATAATTGGGTTAAATTGCGACAAATACGTTTAAACCGTGATCCCGTTCGCGGTTCTATCCGATAACTGGAATAATCCGACGGGATCCGATCCCATCCAGCCCGAACCGATCCGATCCGATTTCAGCCTCGAACCCGTTACAGAGGATATATTATATCGCGAGGAAACTCGAGATACCGATCCGTCGGATACGAAATTCGTGTAACTGTTCGAGAGAGCGATATCGCGACGTTAAAGCGCATAACGCGAAGAGACGACTTCTCGCTCTCTGAGCCGTACGCGATACGTGCATAGATAAATTTGTATCGATCCGTAACCAAATATACTCAAGGATGCGAGCTATAAAAGTATTAAAGATTCCTCCGAGGAACCGAGTGAATAATAAATCGGACGATCGACGTTCGAACGTAGCACGTGTCGTTTTCATTATCGCGTTTGAAATGTGCACGTAGTCGGCCGATAGCCGGTCAAATTTATTTGCCAGCTGACTCATTTTTTGTGCGCGCGATATACGCGCGACCGGTCGACAGATAAAGACGGATAAAGCGTTTTTCGCGAGCTTCGTTACAGGATTCGCGTTCGTCGGCTGCTCGTTACCTAACACGCGACGACGCACCTCCTGGCCGCCTCTGATGCCCTCCGACCGACGCGGAACGGTCCCGGCCTGACCGCGACATTTATTTCGCTGGCTTCTGTCGATATATTCGTGAATCACGTGTCGCGGTCGCGAGTCGGTGTAACGTACTTAAAACCGTAAGCCGTAAGTCGTTATCTATTGTGCGGTTTCGCGTGACGAACTTTGTTTCGTCCGTCCCTTTCTTTTTCGCGGCACGCGGCACGTTTCGACGCTCGATCGCGAAACTTTCTCGCACGTTTCGTTCGCACGCATTCCGTCAATTAGTGTCAACGCGCGTCAATTTGTCTGTTATTCGATGCCGTCGACGACGTCCCCTGGTTTTCTTCGTGCTCGCGAAGACGGAGAGAGGAAGACGGGTTTCTCACGATCGGCAACGAGCTCGTCTCGGAACCTGAAAGGATCCGAGATCCGATAACAAAAATTTCGCGACACGACTATTCTTGCTGTCCCGAAAAAGTAGGACCGTTCCGCGCAGCTTGAAAGATAGTAAGGATCTCAGGATACGGTCTCAGGATGAACTTGCGTCACTATTAGCAACGAATAGGATTGCATTAGAAAATGGTAAACAGGAGGGGAACACTCAAAACAATAAAAAACCGAATTGTGCCCAGTCCTACTCTTTCGGGGCGGCGAGTATAGACGCCTAGTTTCTGTATTCGAGAAACGTCTGAAGATCTTGCTTCTCCGGGCTCCGTCATTATTTCACACGCATATTTACGTGCATATCTCGTTCCACACGGGAATTCAAAGCGAACGCGACAGTCGCCGGTAAACGAAGCGTCCGCGATTGATCCGAATACGTATCGGTACACGGATTCCGGCCGGATCCCGGTCATTCCTCGAAACTCACCGATCGAGCCGAACGTCCCGTCGCGTCTACGTCGAACGATTTCGAATTTCCGTCCAGCCGTCGAACGGCGAACGGAATTCCTCCCGTCGTCGACTAGCGTTACACAATTTTCCTGCTCGTTATCGCCGAGGCAATTATACAGATCGAATCGATACGGACTGCTTAATGGCAGTAGATAATTTATAGCCAGAAGATAATTCTTTAATTTATTCCTTTTTACGCTGGAGCATCTTCGCGATAAATATCGCATAACTCGTTATATAGATGTAATTGCATCTCGTGATACGACGAAACTTCATTTTATGGAGTCTCTTTGCTCTGTTATTTTGTTATTTATTTATTTATTTATTTATTTATTTATTTCACGGGCTAGGAAACACTTTTTAAAAATACATCTTTAGATAGATACAAGCAGTACATTTTAATATTAGGTGAAGGCAGTGACACTATTATTATACGCCAATACTTGTACTCTGTATAGTATTTTTAATTAGACTAATACGTTATACTCTGTACTTTGTATAGTACTTTTAAAGGATCACTAGCCCGTATAATTAACTAATTATTATTATTATTATTATTATAATATTCCGGCTTTTACGCGAGACGTCGCGTTAATTCTTGGTACTATATTTACGGCGATGCACGACGCGAACGAGTCGAGTCTGCGATATTAATG
>SMSR01015855.1:138230-155319 GCA_019453355.1 Ceratina japonica | reverse complement strand
ACGTAGACAGCTCTAATTCTTGTGATTTATAGGTCCTATTTGTTCATAAATAAAATTATTAGTATGATGTAAGGAGTACGTTCAATACTTTCATATGTAAACTGAAATGACAAACGTTCAATTAAACAGGTATGAATTTTGGGTGAGATCAAAAGGAGGAAAGCATGTCTAGGGTACCGGTCATTGAAGCACAAGTAGGCAGAGATAGGGAGAAACGTACACAGGTGAATTGGCTCCGCAAGGACCGCACGTGTGTCTCGCACCCGCTATACTTCACTGTACATTGAACTATTGATCGTTTCATAGCGAACTNAATTTTGGGTGAGATCAAAAGGAGGAAAGCATGTCTAGGGTACCGGTCATTGAAGCACAAGTAGGCAGAGATAGGGAGAAACGTACACAGGTGAATTGGCTCCGCAAGGACCGCACGTGTGTCTCGCACCCGCTATACTTCACTGTACATTGAACTATTGATCGTTTCATAGCGAACTCAGGCATTCCAACCACACCCGCTCTCTGTTTTCTGACTCTCTCTCTCTCACTTAGACGATTCGTTCTTGAATTTTGCGGAACCCTTTCTTCTCTGTTTGCTACCCTTTGATTGTTTTCCTACTACTGTGTTCCATTTTCATTCTACTGAACGGTTAGGATAGAGACCTTAAATAGCGAGGCGTTGGCTCCGTAATAATAGCTGAGACTGGTTGATATTCGATGGTTCGATGGTACTGGATGGTTATTGTTTACTGCTGCTTATTGTTTTATGCTATGAGGTGAGCTTCCTTCTCTTCTTATTTCAGGATTGTTTTAAATAGTTCTCAACGTTATTGACGTTCGATACTTTCGTACCTCTTTTATGATCGTCTCTATTTGATTTAGAATTGCTCTCTTTGCTCTCGTTTATCTCCTGCGTATAAAGAACTTTTCAATTGCTTCTAAAACTGGTATAATGATACTAACATTGACGTTCAACTTTACAATGCATCTTCTCTCGTATTGTGTTTCTCTTATTAACACTAGAACGACTGTCTTTTTTTTATACATGCATTTCTCCATTTAAAACCAGTCAAAATGACTGGTTTATGACTATATAAAACCAGTAAAAATGACTGGTTTCGTCGTTCTAGTGTTAAAGCATAAAGAAAATAATAGTACCGTCTTTTCAAGTTGTACTACAAAATTGCATAATTCTTGTTTTTCTCTAACAACGTGTGTTCTTTATGCACAATAATGATTTCATTTTTCTTTTTTCACTATAATATTTTCTATGTAACAATGTGGATGAATATTAGATTTTTTTTCTCATGGTTTTATATATTATTTCGAACGGAAATGTATTTCTTTTTAAGAAAACAAATACGATCGAAATTCATTGTGTTTATTTTATATTGGAGAATTATTAAACTATTTGTTTTCTTTTCCTGAGGTCACCGCTACTGACAATTCGACGCTTTTCCATTGCTTCCGGTTTTTATATTTCGTGAAAACTGGCTTTCGCAGTTTTGTCGAAACGTTAAAAAAATATAACCAATTTGTTGATTCTGTATTCCGCGTGTCTTTTATAGCTATGAAAAATAATTGAAACGTTCAAACGCAGATCACGCCGTTGCCTATATCGGTTGCGGTTTTTTTAGTTTTGTCGCATATTTTAAAAGCGGAAACTTTTATTTTTACGTTTTGGAAACAGATCCTTTTTCAACGTTGGGATCCTATATGTATATTTCCTTTAGTTCTTGTCAGTCAATTTAATACTTCATATCATTTCTCTAGAAAAGCTTACAGTGCAATTCTTGTTTTATTATTCCGCTGAAAATTCCTGTTCCATGGTACCTACTTACTTCACGATTAGTTCACAAAACGGGAACAAGTTCTTAACAGAAAGAGAGGGAGGAAAACAATTGCGAAGTGTCTAAAGTTGTCGGCGCGGAATTATGCTACCAATATCGATGCGGATGTCTCATCGATCTCGAAACTTCTTGCGGTTACAAATTGCTCCGACCCGGGCGGTTAGTTTCACGAACTCGCTCCCAAATGCAGAGTCTCAACTCTATAACAACTCGGCTGTATGATTACTTCGCGTTAAAAAACAGTTTTGCGTCTGATCCGGTCGAAAATCGTGCTCAGAAAGACATTGGATTAACTCCGAAATGTGAGTTTGTGCCTTATTGAAAAAGTTAAAGTGTTGAATGGTCGCTGACTGAGAGCTTACGGCGTCACGTTGGCGTTGGAGTTTGGTAATCGTTTGTAAAAAAATATAGCAGAGAAATAAGTTACGAAAAATTTTGAGACAAAATTTTGCATAAAAGAAATGACGCATAGAATTAAGTAATTGTCACTATTATACCTACAATTCATAACCAAAAATTAATGAATTTCCTATGATATTTTTAAAATTTTGTTGGCAGTTCTATATCTTAAAAATATTAAAACTGAATCTTCTTTAAGATATTATTTAATAGATACAAATTTATTTGTACAATAGAAATTTTTCATTAAGAAGAAATTTGGATAAACTAAATTTGTTCGGTAATTTGAAAAATTAAACATTTCTACAAAATTTCAAAAAATGTATTCATAGAAAAATGATAGAGAAATGTAGAAAAATAGGAATTGAAAACAGAATTACCAAGCAGCCACGTCAATTATTCAGCTTCTAGATCTCAGCTCACGGCCAGGATCCAACACCGTTTGATTCCCGTGTATCAAAAAGCGCATGTGTCAGGTGTGTCACATTTTACACGCCAATAATATAACGATATCATTGGATTACCGTGCCGATCACGGCACGGTCTGTTTCAGTGGATGTGTTAGTAAACGTTCGTTTCTCTTTAACTGTCTAAGAGGTATCAGAGTATCGTGTCACCTGTGATGGCGATCTTGCAGGACCACTTGCTGGTACCCTCAAGGACTTGCTGTTCGGCCTGCTCGAGGCTGTCTATGTGCGTGTCCGGGTCGACTGTAAACGTTGTGCTGAAAAGAAGACAATGGTCCGTGTCAACCATGGATCGTCCTTCGACAACCTCTCGCACCAACTTTTTAATCGTCTCGATGTTCGTCGAGTATCATCATCGTCATCGGGTTCCTTGAACTCCTGGTCGGTGGTCAACGCATACCTTAAAGAGGCTACCGAAGGACGCGGTATGAAGGACTGTCTCGAGATGGAGCTTGTCGAATTTCGTGAAATCGTTATCGTCATCCAGCAGCGGCGGCGATACAGCCCAAACAAGCGATACAAAGTGGACAAAAGGAGCCAGGCGAAAAACGTCCTGATTCCTATTTCAAGAACTATATCGACTAAACGACTCTTAGTTAGCAATTATCGTGAAAGCGTTAAGCGTTTTCCAAACTTTCGGATACTTCGTTGCGAAGGCAGTCGCTCGCTTCTCTCTCTCTTTTTTCCTCTTTCTCTGTGATTTTTCTAAAGTTTCAAATCTCTAAACGGTTACGTGCGTTCTTTCACTGAAGGAGCTGCGTAAGCGGTATGAATAGTCGCTGTATAGGTAATTATAACTAAACGGATGTCTGCGTGGTGTAACGTGGCTTAATCCAAAATTGATGCGGTGATTTACTTTTTTAGAGAAATTGGTTATCCCATGTTGAAACAGATTGTATGTGAAATATTTCTTGTATACGAAGTGAAGACATTATAAATCTGTTTAACAGAATATTGCCAATTTTTCTAAGAAAAGTTTCATAAAATTTAGATCTTCAGGCCTAAAAAGCTTTTTGATTCTGATTGATGTGATTGCGAATTAGTTGATAATTGTATATGAAGATTAATTAAGTGGATATTGCATGACAAGCATGAAAAGACGATGATAGACGATGAAAAGTTAGCATGATGCTTATTAATGTGAAAATAAATAGTAAGAAGAGAGGATGAATTTTTTGGAGTGACTTTTCTGAATTTCTGACTTCAATCCCTAAATGGATAACTGAGTTTTCATACAATTTTCCAATTGGATATCTGAATATAATATTCGATTTCGAGTTTGACCTAATAGAATTCAATGCACGATCGCATTGATCCGCAGTTATTATCTCTTGAAAATCATAGGACCACCTGTTAATCCTTTCGTCGGAATGGAATTAACGTCGAGTTTATTGAAATCCACTGCTTATCAGAGGGGCATAAGAAAACTTGTTGCGTTGCGACTGTGGCTCATCGCCAAGAACACTTTAGTCATTTTAGACAATTCCGCTCGTGAAATGCACGAAACTCTTTATTAAAACGGAAATTCGTGAGAGAAAGATATTAGTGGATAAAGTTTTATGAAGCCAATTCGTACTGCAGTAAGTTTTTCAGGAGTAGACAATAATTCTGTTGTTCATTTTGTATGAACACGAGAGAAACCATAGTAAAATGTCGGAACGACGTTTTTATAACACAAGAAGTTTCTGTAAATTCTGTGTCCTTTAACAGAGGATGAAAACCATGAGACGTGAGTCACTTCTTGTACCACTCAGTACAATGACTTACCACATGAAGGAACTAATTCTCTTACTTTATTGTTAGTTTTTGTTACCAACAGTTGACCTGCTGCTTCAAACAAGGTTGATTACCCCGTAGAGTCGGTTTCATCAATTATTGATTTCAGGGGCAACCACGTGAACTTTAGATAATGAACGGGGAGAAAAACTTGACAATTTTTATTTATATGATTGTGGAGATTAAACGAATCCGTTCATGAGTTATCTACTCACTTCTATATCACAAATGTATTTTTAATTATATTATAACGATATTGGATCATTGATTTTATTATTTGTATATACATGTACTAAATTTTTGAATACATTTCCAACGAGCTTTAGTTCAATTTATTTTAAAACCACTTCGCGTGCAAGCCGGAAATTGCGCAAACGGCAAACTTCTTCCTAGCTAGAGATGATTTTTTCCACTCCCTAGAGACGTTACACAATTACAGGTCCTGCAAATTTATTCCGAACTTCTAGACTTTATTTTTCACTTTATGATAATGTGTGCACGTAAACAATAAAATTCTCGTGAATTTTGATTAAAACTGTTTTCTTTTATAAAAATGCTTTCACTTATATATATATTTCAAACCTGTTTAATAATTTTCACCCAATTATTCTCGTCAAACAAAAAAACAACATTCATCATATATTATGGACATTAAATTTAACTCTATTTTTCATCGTAATTTTTGGAGAAATGATTTGAAATTCATCTAATACAAGATCTTTCGGGAGCTAGTGACTTTGGACACAATATTGGCATTTTTACTGGGAATGTAGTAAACTGAGACTGTAATTTTGGCCATCGCGTGAGTAACAAACCGGTGGGCCATAGATTAGCCCAAGCGTTCGCGACATACGTCCCACTATTCACTATAGCATGGAGAGGTGGAGAGATGTGCTGGTTAGGCGTTTGGTTTACGAAGCCGGGGCCGGGATCTACAGAGCCGGCTTAGCTTTGACAATGAGCGTTCGGTACACAGCCGAGCCACAACAAGTTGCTGTGTGACCTTAATGGACTTTCGATTGAATTCCTCCGAAGCGAAGGGGACCGACAGGTATCTGTAGTGATGGACAACCGCGATACTGACCCACGCGTGTGCACCCACGTGTGTCTCACCAGAGTTAGAAACGATTCGACTGATTCGAGTCGGACAATGGGTCCATTCGACGGAGATCCATCTTGGTGGATCGTTTCGAGTTCCGATTCAATTTGTTCACAATTCTGATTACATCAATTCAATATGACAGAGTATAATAGACACAATAGAATGTGTCAGGTCATAACACACTGGCAATTTGTAGTTTAAGAACTGTGATGAAAATATTATCAATGGTCTGAAACCAAGCTCCCCACAAGCTTAATTATGAAGTTTAATCACTCATTCTCTTTTGACGATTCTATTATTTATTTTACAAGAACATATAAAAATTAATTCTAAAGGATATTTAAGAAACTGTACATTTTATAGTCTGAAGATAAAGACGAAGAGTGAAGACGAAATGAATGTACTAAACGGATCGAAATATTGTTTCTTTCTCAAATGGTCGTGATTGATATTCGATACCTAAAAGTTATCTGTTGTATCCAGGGACGGATGTAAATTATGGTTGTGACGTATGTGTCCAACAATTACATAACGCGAATCCACGTGTATATGATGTTCGATGGTGGTGCAAGAGTAATTGGCAAGATTTATGGGCTTACGTGTTCATTTCGAGAGTGATGATGCGTACAAGGTATGCACCCGTTCGTCACTAATTATAAGCACGCGTGCCTTTTTTGTATAAAGTATGTCACGCGGTCATAAACCGTTACCGAAGGCAGAAAAAATAAAGAGACTGTCTGAGCTATGCTTGACTTGTACTACTTACGAGGTTTGATTTGGATATTTCGGCCATTCGTGTATTTTAATTAACAATATTTAAAAAACAGTTTGAACTTGATAGTTTTCCTTGCACTTCATATCCATACTTTGTTATTTTTCTGTGGAAATTAATAATTTTACAACTGTAATCGATAATTAATATCATCTAATGTCATTTTAAGCTGCAGCTGTTTCCCCAATTCATTAAAAAATGTGTGTAAATTGGACATTGTTAGTGTTTGATGTTTATATCCACAGCTATACGCGACTTCTCTACAAACTACTTTCTCATCAACATATAATCTATCTATATAACGCTACTTTCATTAAACGACACATATATTAAGTCTTATGTAAAATATTAAACACTTCTATTCTATTCACACAGTGCATCGCCGTTTTACACAATTATCTCTATAATGTGCTGTTTGCTCATTTTTCGCACGAACGATCATCGAAATGTTCAATTGTATGGACGACAACAACGTAATCTACGCACACTGAAACACTTTATTCGTGTGCATAATACTTTTTAATACGTAACAATTTTCTCCTGCATCTATCTGAACGAAAGAACAAATAAGAAAAATTGCATATTCGTGAGTTCTCCGAGTCCGGAGAAAATTGTCAACAAGAATTTCTTCAAAAACGTTTTATCAATACAGCTTTTGCTCCGCGTGGAGAAGAAATGCGATGAACGGGTGCATTCCGACAAACGGCACAGCCAAATCGCTATATCACAGTTATAGAATATATATAAGTATATGACAGTCAGTACAACACAGCAGCAGCCGGCAGAGCGACAGGTCCAGACGAAATGAGGAAATTATATTAACGAGATATCAAAGTACTGAATGCGAGCGAACAAAATTAAATAGTGCAGACTGGAGAATCAAAGAACGTATGCATATGTATGACCAAATAATGTTAGCGTATGTGCTGTGAAGATGCAGGTAAAGAAAGAAATGGAAGATGAAAGATGAAATTCAGTGTCTAATAATGATATTAAATATAATACATAATACAGGGCGTACCAGAATACACGTATTTCCTCTGTGGATATGAAAGAGTGTGAAATTCTGAATCGAATATTCCTCTTCAACGAGGAAGTGGAACCAAAAAGTGGAAGATGAATTTCCGGTACAGAATGTCACCCTTAGAGGAATGTCATGTATCCTGGGACACTTTGTATATGAAGGTATGTATAAAAATTATATGATTTATATCGCACATAAAAAATGTAATGGAATAATGAGTAAAGAATAGTGATATCGATAACAGTACACTGAGACATGTATGTAAATAGGCACATAGGGATAGACACGTGTAGGTATGTATAAAGGATATGTATAAAGGTAATGTAATGACTGTGTGAGAAAGATGAAATGAAGCATATGATGTAATAAATAATAGTAATAATAATAACAACACATTGAGGCACATAGGTGGTACACATAATATGTATCGTATATGTATAGAAGGAAGATAAGACACAATGTAATCGAGCGCCGCACGTTATCATCGTTTTCGTCGTATTTAGGGGTGCATAATACGGACGGCCGGCGGATGGCACAACGGAGAGCTGGCCACAAACCTGTAATGGCGATCTTCGCGGACCACTTGCTGGTACCATCCAGAACCGACTGCTTCACCGCTCCCATGTGATTCGTATGTCCCTTCTCGTCGATTCCAAAGACTGACCTAAACTCCGACGATACTTTCTTTCACATAAGCTGGTGCCAACGGCCTAGATCTCGTCCTACCTGTTCCTCTCTTTTTCTCTTACACAATGCGAGTACGTATACGCGGCCACTCTTGTTTTTTCATTTATTTTTTATCTGTTTCATTGTTCGCCGGGCAACGCGCTTCTTTAACCCCTTTTGTTCGTTTTCGGTGTTACGTTCTCTCAATCCTTTACGAGCGTCGCGTCGCGTGCAACGTGTATAACGCGTGTTCTCTCGGTCGTAATTGCATCGTGGGATAGTCTACAGCCGCCGCGTTAAGGATCGCTAATGGGCTACCCACTTTTTCTCCAACATTCCCCTTTTACCCCGCCTAAAGCCCAACGCGGGTTTCCTTTCTCTGATCTTAAATGAATCTTCTTGTTATGCCTGCCTTCTTTGTTTTGTTTTCGAAGATACGAACAACGCCAACCCCTAAAGGCGTTTTCCGTCTGTTATCGCGAAATCCAATTTCCGTCAAAGCATTTTTTAACAAGAATATTACAAATAATGAGTAGAAAATTTTATACTCAAATCTGAGAACAAGAATGTTTGTGACACCATTAAAATCTTCTGTTTTTTTTAATAGTTAATCAACTGTGGACTTCTTCATGTTTTCATTGCAAATTGTTTACGACCTGATCACGCCACGTTATACACGAAGTTTCATAACGAGGTAAATATGTCCCAACGAAATTCTTTTTAAACACGTAACTTATGGACTTATAATACTAAAAAGAACACGATCGAAAGTACTTATAATATATCACGAAAGCCGCTTTCTAACTGACAGATAACTGTTTATCGGGTAAATCATAAATCAAGATGCACTTCATCGTCCAATATTTTCTTGGACGCACGACCCCTTGTAATTAATGCGTTTGGGTCATCGATCAGTCCGTTAACGAGGTCGTTGATTGCCCGATGGCATCGTACCAAGACCGCCGTATTCACTTTACTCCGTTCTTAGTCAAACTTTACTGTCAGTCCAACTATTTTTCAAATGTTTTCCAATATTCGAAGAGAAGTTTCATAAGATTTTTGCAATTTATACAATATTGAAATATCTTATGTAGTTGATACAAATAATGTAATTGAATTATTATTTTAATTACTTTACCATTTTCAATATTAAACTCTGTGTTTCTTTTTTCTCATCATTAAAAAATGTTAACTACTACTTGCAATTAATGGCAACGCGAACAATAAGAGCTATCGCTGGGACATACAACCGGTGACCGACTTTTCTATTTTTTTTTATCCCCTCAGAGAAGACGAGACCCGGCTATGTGCAAAGTACCGAGATTTTTCGATTTATTTCACACATTTTGCACTTGCATCTTTTTACCCTGGCTGGCGGTCGCCATTGCTTTGCACTCTTTTTTTGAGCTCAAAGAGATCGCTAAACAGATGGTGTTGTGTCGCTGTCGGGTGTAGTCCTCGATTTCGATTTGTACCGCTCCAAAAACCATTTTTAATACTGAGTTATAGTATAGTTTTAGTTAGTAGCTATTGGACCACTTCAAATTCCCTTACCTTAATCATTTGTACTTTAATGTGGATATAAATATTACACAAATGTAAATCAGTTTCAATTTACCACAAGACTAAACGAGACGTTCTAATTCTAGTCAGGATAGTAGTAGGTATCGATTAATTAAGTAATTCGCGAGGATCTTCCCTGAACGATGGAATTTGAATTAGCAAGCAGCGGTTTAACCAGTAATATCTTGTTAAAGTTGCTAAGCTAATATCAATGTCTTCTCTTGTGATTATACTGCATCTAACCTCGGAATTATCATGATGAATATAAAATGAATGTCTTCTTTTGTGCTTATCTTGCGTGCTTCGGAGTTATCAGCGTGACCAGCTGTGATAATTATCTGTTGGCGAGAGTTGCAAGAAACGAGAAAATGCATTACCGATATTTTTCTGACCCTCCTAACAACCGGAAATTGCAATTTCGACCTATGTACCGAGTTTGATCACCTTAATAGCTGGTAATAACCGGTCCATGCGAAGCCAGTTACGTTTAATCGATAATACCTAATATTTCACATACTACTTGGCACGGAATCTCGATTTATGCATATATTTGACATCTAGTTTAGACATTTACATTCCTTAAATTCCTCTCACCTATTTCTCTCTCTCTTCATTGTATCAAATATTTTGCTACCGGTCAGCAGATCCTAGCTGTATACATTGTGTATACACAGTAATATAGTACATGGTCCTTTATCACGTCTGTTTTAAAGGATGCGAGGGATTCGCTGGAATGTAAGGTAAATATTTTTTTATCTATCTCCGCTTTGCTCGAATAATAACCGCGATCCAGAGATAAGTGTGAAAACATGCGAGACCACTTTTCTGCGGATGGAATTTTTACTGTTATTCTTCTCCATTAATCACAAGCTGGCGCCGCCTTTACGTCTCTCTCAGTCAGATAATTAGAACGTACGTGCAACGTGTTTCAATTCTTTTTTTACCTCTGCTGTGGATCATTCCATTCCTTTTTATATTACAGAGGACATAAATTTCAATTTCGAATCTCATGGCCGTGCAAGGATAAAATTTATAAAAAAATGAGTGTATTTATATTATTTTTAAAGGCGTTGGATGTAATTCATAAATTAGTAACGATTTCATTTCACTATATTCCTTAGTTAACTCGTTAAATTATGAAAATGTCTATTTCATTAAATAATTTCAATGCAACATGCCAATCGAAATACTTTATTCGTTTTTACTAATAGACGGAGAACAAAACCGCGATGATAACACACATCACGTAGTTGATGAAAAACTTAAATTCAGAGCAGGTAGTCCCTCACAAACACTATGCAACTCATTTCTCATGAGATTCTTCGCGTTATCCCTTATAAGACGAGAAGCGCATATTTATGCGAATAAAATGTACATTTCATTGTCGGATCGTGGATGTCACGGCTTCTTCATTTCGAATGAATACAAATTCTTGGCAAAAGAAACTAATCTGTATTCACAAAATGACTCCCTGCATCACACGGAAAGAGGATTCCGAATACGACCAGGCGGAAACAGCTTTCTGTGATTGAAACCGTCATGCGATAATATTTCAAACAGTCTGCCCGAATACTTAAACAGCGAGAAATTGAAATTTCCATAATGGTGATAGATTAAGATGTAAATGACTTAAACCAAATTCGAATAGGTGCAGAATTATTGAACTCAAATTTCACAATCATCCTTTTTAAAATCAGATTGAACGTTTTAATGTTTTATCAAACTGAATTTGGATATTGTAAATTGAATACATTTGGAAATTTTATGCATTTGTATTAAATGAACGTGACAAGATACGTTGAATGATATGTAAACATTTATGTCTTATAGTCTCTGTAATTAATTTTTTATATTGCTCGCGATGCTTGCAACGCAATCAGGAAAATGGAGAACGGGCGTGGCATGTATCGATTGCCTTTATAAAATCTACCCTTGAATAAACTGATTAAAGCAAAATCAATGTTAGTCTTGTCCGAGCACAGCCGTACACCAAGTTCTTTTTTCAGCGAAAATGTTCATTAATAAGTAGGTTAATACGTAATAGATACGTATTAAGAGGATTCCACGTCGAAAGTATTGATAGACAGAGATTTTTAATCCGTGAATATTCTGATTCCCAATTCGCACGTTCGGGATTGAAATTGAATTTTTAGTGAAACTTCGGGTAAAAAAATTTTATACTGAACTCTAATCCTTTTGGTTGTATGAGAAGTTTGTTGATTTTGCACGAATGCAGATAAAAAATGCAAATATTTATCATCCGGTGCTTTGGTGTGAGTTGCATTGATATATTTTTTAATCCTCTTCGTAGAAAGTTTTAATAACTTTCAGAACCCATCGTTCAAAAGTGCTTTTCTTAATAACTGGTTAATGCAAACTATTTGGCGTTTGCATTGAATTTAGATACACAATGTGATTGATATTAGATATTGAGCTTCGTTATTAGAGCTGTAAGAAAATTAATCCTTCTGTTAGTTTTAACTTTCCTCTTATTTTTTTTTAATGGTAATGCAGTAATTAATGATATTACAGAAAAAGTATTTACCGAATTTCATATATTCTGATGCATCGCGATCCATGATCGTCGCTATAAGCATAATTGGAAGCTTAATACTAGTCGATCATGTTGCATCCTTATAACGAATTTGCATTATCTTGTTAATCTTCGTAGCCCGAAAGTGTACCGAGGGATCTTTCATCACAGGGAACCATTCATCTATTCATTGGCCTCCGAGCAAACATGTTGCTGCCATAATTTCACGTCAGTATAGAGGGTGTCTCAGAATGAACGACACACCTCTGAGGGCACGAAATAGGTTGAAATTCTGCGTCAAAAGTTCCTCTTTCAAGTTTTCTTCCAACCGTTACTAACGAAAAAGGTAGACCGATAACATGCCCGGGTGTTTCCATGTCAAAAAACGATTGTAACCAATACGAATTTCCAGCACCCTCATTGTATTTATTTGTTTAAAATTAAGTTGTCCAATTGTTTACTGTGTTTCATACTCTATTGCACTAATATTATATGCAAATATAATTTTCATATAATAATTGCTGGAGTAGAGCCATTCATTCTAAGTAAAAAGAAAAGCGAAGCACTTTTAATTTTCAATTGCATTCTTAATTGAACATGAAATTGTACTGACTTTCAGGCACGAAGTTATTAGAAGTTTTAAGTATATCTTGAGTTGAATTGATTTTGTTTGCTAATTGTAAGCTGACTGTTATTTTACTAAAGCTACTGTAGTATAATACAAAATGAAGTGCAACGAAACGTAACTTCTAAAAACGACGCAGCTCGGTGTATGAAATCGCGGACAAAACCGCCGGCTCTCCAATGTCTTTATTGTACGATGGCCGGTTAACCCAAATTCACCTATTTCACTGTAGCCCGAACATTCTGAATGCTCGCTATTTGTGCACGCCAATTTGCGGTTTTGTGATAACTGGCTATCCTCGCTAGTCTTCCCATGCAAAATTTCAAAACTTTTGTGGAGGGCGACGTCCATTTTGCATTGCGCTACATATCGAATCGTGACGTTCGATAATAACCGTACATACTAGATCGTGCGTTGGAAAAATTTGCAGATCCAGTTTTGGGGAAACGGCACGTTTGCGTTTCGTCAAATGGGCGTCATCAGGTCTTGGAATGTATACTGCGAGAGTTGAAATGGGGGACTATCTGTGCTTCCATATGTACAAGGTGTCCACGCTGAAAATTTGTTCACGTCAAAATATTCCCCCTGGAACCATTCAGTATAATCGGCTACAAAGTTTCTCTGTCTTCTATATGGTTACCGAGTTATTGGATTATATAATTTCATTGTGGAAACTCTGCATATATACGTATAAAACTAACGCTCTAAAATATTTGACCTTTCGTACTTATACGCCGTCTCATTTGCTTAAAATAATTCTTCTTTGGATTAAACGTCGACCAGGTTATTCGAAATCGAGGACACACACTGATCACTTCATTCTTTTACCCGAATATTTATCTGGTTTATAAATAGCACGATTTGGATTCAGTTTAAATAAATCGATAAGCAATGGCGACGATGGATCGTTGACCCAGCCAGACGAATCGCGGTCGATCTCTCCTGAAATGTTTTAGCTTGCCGCCGATTCAGAAAGTTTTCCATCAAGTCGACTATGCTGCGACAAAAGAAGTAGGGAAAAAGAAGGAAAGAGGAGATATGCTAAGAAGCACTCACCGGATCAGCTCGAAGATCTCTGGTTTTTCCAGTTCCCTCTGCTTCATCCTCTCCTTCATGGCTGTAATGATGCTGATCGCTTTATCCTCGGCGCCATGTTTCGAGCTTTTCTCAGCCGCCCCTGAAAATGAGAAATAAAACCACTGAGGATTTCGACGTGTAATTATTGCTGATGATAATTTAATCATTTTTCATAATTAAATTACTGAAATAATTAATAGTAATATTTAAATATTTGATATAAGCATTTTTCGTTTGAAGAGTATGATAACAGTAAATGTCTATACAATTATTTTCAATATTATGGCCTATCTGAAGCTTTCTTGCATATTAGGTTAACCTGATTTAATCATTGTAATGCAAGATAAATGCATTTGGTATTTTGATCCCAGAGTGCATTAATGTTCTTTAAAAGAATAAAATATTTTACAAAATAAGTTGCATAAATGTGTATACCAAATAGTATATAAACAGAAATGAATTAAAAATACAAAATTGCTGCGCGAGATTTCACATTTCAAAAGAGAATTATTTGATCCTTTCCTTTCCGTCATTCGTAACTAAATTTTTGGTCCATTTCCCCATGCAACTTTACCTCAAACTTCCTTTTCTCGGAGTTTCGTTTTGAATATAGTCTTCGGTTTCGAAGAACGCACTCTGCGTGAACTGTTTTCGCAAGTACGATTTTCGCGTTGAAACACAAGGAAGCGTTGCCTCGCGAGTCTTTCGCCTAGCCGGAAAATTCGAGGAGCTTTAATTTTCCGGTGCAAGCATCGCGCCACAGGCCGCTTTATGCGAAACGACACGTCGTGTCGCCGCGGCTAAACTAGGCCGGAAATTACGCGTACTGATCGTTCAAGGGCGAGAGGCTTTGACTACGAAACTAAGGTGAAAAATTGATTCCAACTACTGGGAAATATATACGCTCCGGCTAGCACTGAACAAGTTTAAAAATGGATAACAACTCTAGAAAGTTACAGTGTTTCGCGATGGACGAGGCACGAGCAAAAAAACATTGATCGCGTGGGTCGAATTAGTTCGACGAAATGGCGAATCCATAGACTGTATTGATCGACTTTGGCTCAAACAATAATATTCCTTATTTTTCCAAGGCTAAAATAATAATAAAGTTAGAAACGAAAAATTATAATAATATATTTACTTCGTTCGTAAATAAATCCTGTAAATAACATAAAATATCATTTAGTGAATTAATTTAATGCACTTGAATTCGAACAAAAATTAAAAATTGGTAACACATGTTTAAATATGTAAGTGACAGTTGAAATTGAAACTGCAGTTGAATTAATGATCGTGAAGTTGTGAAGTAGTGTTTGGCCATGGTTTGGCTCCATTATTTTGATTTTCTACCTTCATTTTGTTCAAATAATTTGTATGACATTTAAATAAAGTCATTTAATTTTCACGATACATGCCACGGACTATTTGAATTATTCAGTCTACAGAGATGTTGACCAATTATCGAATATTTTGATATAGAAAAGATTGGACATACATACTTCCGTACAGAACGGTTAATTAGCCACTTTGGTTAACCGATAAAATGTTTAACACTTTCTGGGTCTGTCCTATTTGTAGTAAATAATTCGTTAGGTTTAAATGCGGTAAATACCAATCAATTTAAAAAAGTAATAATGTGCAGGGTAGTTCGAGGAGAGATCGACCGGCGGAGGAGACAGACGGACCAAACAAGTATTTCCTAGAATATCCTCAGCATGTGGAACGTGTCAATATTTCTTTTTGTTTTAGCGAAAGCGATTGAGCGTGGCTCTCAGTATTACGTTTTACTTTTACCGAATTGTGAAAAAATCAGCATTTTAATTAGTACAAAAGTATTTTTTTTAAATGTACTAATAATTTTCGAATACACTGTATACGTAGTTTAATAATTAAAAATTAACCATGAAAAGTGATGTTGAACCGAATTTGATTTTACAGCTCGATCGTTAGACCGCGGTTAATTTCGTTCTATAGACGAATTTAATCAAAATCCCGGTGCTGATTGAAGGAACGGGTTTGAATTCTCACGCGGAATCCAATCTTTGGGAAGGTGAGATCGGAATCTGAGGGAATCGTCGTATACATATTTCGCGAACTGCAATGGATTACACGAGTTCCAACCGCTATTTTCCCGGCGAACTTGGTTCGAAAACGTTCCAATTGAAGCCGGAAAGTAGTCCCGGATTGGATGGTATACTGTCGGTTACATTCGTTGTCTTTGGTGTTCGGAAACGTACTCTGCGAACCAGGTCACGCTCATCGCGCGATTTCAGTGGAGTGAGCCAAGGGAGAAACTGTGTTTTAACCGTTCCCACGGTTAAATTGCAATAAACCACGGACCGGCGAAAGTGAACCGCCCGCGAAATTAATAACGTATAACGATTGATTAATTATCCAAGTTTTTTGCCACTGGCGTAACATTTGATTATTCCTAATTGTCGTTCTGCATTTCAACCTTATATGCGTATTTTAACAAAATTCATCGCCACGTGTGATTTTATACCTCAATCATTAATCAAGAAAGGAATCGTGTGGTTGGTTTGATTCCAAATTCAAACTAAAGACCAATTCAGTTTGTTTGATTGAAAAACGACTCTTTGTGCTCCAGGATTCAATTCGACGTACTACGATGTCTAATTTTCTAAAGAGTGAAACTGCGAATCGAACTTTTCGAACTCGATAAGAGTTAGAAGCAATTTCATCGACACGCGAGAGCGTTCATCGATTTTAACTTCCAACTATTCTGAACGGAACGTCGCATTAACGAATGACCGATCACTTTTAACTCTGGATTACCCTCTGCCATTTTTTATGCGATCTATAATACTTCACTCACCAGAGTTCTGCATGGGCCAAGCTTTCGGGCTGGCCCCCCACCACTCGGGACAATCGGGCTGTGAGTTAATGCGAATTTCATATATTTTTGCTCTTGGCCCGTGAATCTACTATCGGCCCGATCGGCCCGATCAGCCCGAGACGGCTCGATGCCTGAAGTTGCAGAGCGACGACGGCGATCGAGCGGATTATGTATGACGTCACGTGGTTTTGCCGTCTCGCTCCTTATTCAATTTCTGATTTACGAACTTCAGGCATCGAGCCGTCTCGGGCTGATCGGGCCGATCGGGCCGATAGTAGATTCACGGGCCAAGAGCAAAAATATATGAAATTCGCATTAACTCACAGCCCGATTGTCCCGAGTGGTGGGGGGCCAGCCCGAAAGCTTGGCCCATGCAGAACTCTG
>SMSR01015855.1:122289-137723 GCA_019453355.1 Ceratina japonica | reverse complement strand
AAATTCCCACGACTGTTCCGAACGTAGTAACATCTCGTTAGTACGAAAAGCCGAAAACGTACGGGATTCTCTTCCGTTTCGTTCTCTTTACGTTTTTCGCGTTCGAGCGCTTAACGCGACAGACATTAGACTCGCAGTCTCGCACGTTAATTACATCTCCGCCTTGCGCTTCTGGTAATTAAGTTTCGAGAAACGCGCGGCGTAATTTTATCGCGTTCTCCAACGGCGCAGGTTTAATGTCACCGTGCGCGACGCGGCGGTTTTGTTTCGTATGCAGATTCCGCGAAACGCGACGTGAGAGCGCGAAAATTCGCGCAATATGCAGTTTATTTTATCGTCTCGCGTTTAACTCGAGTTAACAGTATTTTGCATTTTTCTGTAGCCCTCTCTGGGCTCTTATCGAATTTCCCGTTTAATTTCCTTACTGTATTACATGAAACAAGTACAGTCTGTTGTCACGTGGAAAGTACGTTATAATCAGAAGTGTGAAAGGAGTCTTGAAAAATTTTTAATCTTCTTTACGTGTATGTACTTATCCTTAATATAAAATTTTCAGTTCCTCATTAGGGAATTGGAGCGTGTTAAATAGGATTTTCAAACTGGTTTTAAGGTCATTTTAATTAAAATTCATTAAAATATTATATGGGATGTTCTAAATTTAATATATGTAAGATATTTGATAAAATGATGTGTTTATTGTATTTCAACGATTAAAACTTACGCCACGTTTAATTAATTTGTCTAATTAAATTAATGTATTATTTAAAAAGAGACAATAATTTATGTAAATAAAGCAATGGTTGAAACATTTTAATATTTCAGTTTTAGATTCGCAATGGGAAGCAGAACACGGGATTCTATTATATAAATGTAATTGAATTTGGAATGTTAATGAGAAAAAAATCGTTACTCACTTTGCAAGCAGTCTGCGTTGAGCAGGTCTTTGCACTTCTCGTGGCACTTGACACCGCACTCGGTACATCGAACTCCCTGCCTGGCGATACCCCAAAGGAGACCCTCGCACTCGTAGCAATAGGTCGGTGACGTCGCCGTCCAGGTGACGAACTTGTGCGGCGTAGTCGAGGAAATCGGGTAGATCATCGCCTGCAGCGTTTTCTTGTACACGTGCATCTTCTACGGGTGCAGCATCAAAGCGCAGTCAAGTTAGAATCGAGCTTTGCATCGAGATGGGATAAGGATAGATCGGGATAGATTCTCTTCTTTCGCAGGGATCATATCCAACGACTTCGACTTCATTGCTTATCGAATCGGCAGATTTCTTAGAAGGAAAATAAATTGATCTATTTATCTTCCCTCGAGCGTTGGCGTTGTGTATGTGACAACAGAAACCAGTTTTAGAAAGTTAGAAAGAAAATAATCTTCTTCGAGCTTTTCCTGATACTTTTACATTTTATTTGAACTATAATCAATCAAACGATAGAGTGAAGTCTGCGAAGAAACTTGCTGAAGATTTGATCGAGTAATACAATGTGTATTGTACATTTGAACAGAAAAGCACTCCTTTTCCATTGTGATTTATAAAAATACATGTACTAGATAGAAATATGAAATTTTATGAAACTAAAATAGTTGATCTTTTTTGAATAGCCAAAACTAAAAATGTCAAAGATAAATTTTCCATTACCGATTCGTTCGAGCATAGAGTCGAGGTGTTAGCATTCGCGCGTGACAAATTAACAAAGAACACAGACACGATACAAAACGATCGAAAAATTCTTTCAGTCTTTGAATATTACGTTTAATCTCTATCTTCAAATAAAAATAAGGAGTTAGAAATATTTGAAAGAGAACTGAAACTCTGATTAATATAACTGCATCGTTTTTCACGCATGAATCATTAACTATGAAAGTATCTTAATAGTTTGCTTTAATTTTGTTTATTATCATTATACTCAAAAAGAGAGTATATAATAAAATACCCTTTATAACAGTACCAAATGAATATTTTTCAGAGGACCAAAATCATAGGAACTCACTTCGACAGTCTTTAATCGATCTTTCAATCGTTTATCGTATTTGTTCTACTACCTCACCCTATTGTTCCTAACGACTCCTATCGTGACACTTATTTCATGAAACTTTTGCATCAGTCTCATGCAAGATCAATTCACTCTCTATGTGTAGGCATATGGTACGTTAACTTGTGTCACGTTGTCATTCATACAAACGACTCGCTAGCGTTCGTACATAATTACGCGCACAATCATAACTGTGCCGAGGGGAATTGGTGCCTGGCGAGACCTAATTGCATACTGGCATACGCAATCTTGTGTACACTGATCGAACAGGGAGAGAACTTCTGGGTGAGGGTTGGAACGTTCAGTCAGATGTGCGCGATTCACGAGGATCCACCGTTCAGGTGTACCCTGTCGCCGTTTGGAATCTCCTTTCTAAACCAGGGTAGGGGCCTAACGTTGCGTAACGCAAGCCAAATTCAAGGGTGACTTCACTCATTGTAACTGTTGCGTATCTGTTGCTCTGCCTGTGATCGTTCGAAAAAGTATAAATCAACGTAAATCTGTAACATTATTCTACTATTTCAATACTACATTGTATTAAGGTTGCGTAAGTCGCGACTGTCTTGTCAGGAAGGTAGCGTCTTTAGCTTTTTCCAACCTACACAGACAGTGCGTTGTTCATTCAAATTCAAACTCGAAAGAGGAGCTCTACGAGGACCGTTCTCGGGTTACGGGATTTCTATGTATATTTCTTTCCGCATCTCCATTGATGTGAAACGGGCGCGAGGGTACCGTTGATCCTCGTCCCCGTTCGATTCTTATATTATCTTTCTCTCGCCTCGAAAAAAATGTAATAGCCTTGTAGTATATGAGCGGAACATTTGCCGGGACAGTTTTCCCGGGAAAAACAGTTGGTACTTTCCCTATCGATACGATGAATATCCATGCTTCGATTTGTTCGCTTCTTTTTTTGTCATCAGCTTTGAGAGAGAGAACGATAGAAAAAGAGGAAGGATGAGAGCACGTTCTCTAGATGTCCTACTATTTGGAACGTTTTGCGGGGTGTGTAAAAGCATCGATCCGCTAAGAAGCACTATAAGGGTGATGTCGTGAATTCGGGATGTTCCCCATTTTTCTCCTTTACATTTTTTTCCCCTCGAATCGGCGAGATGGTTTCGAGCGAGTCTTTTCGTTTGTGGAATACATTTTACGAAAAATGGGACCTTCACATTGAAAGGAATGTTATCGATACATATACGTATGCATGTATTATGTTTCCTATAGAATCCCAAACCTTAAACACAGTGTATTCGTCCAAATGTTTACTTTCATGTAATCTTTTACAAATATTTTACAGAAACTGGAGATACTTGAAAATGAACCCATACCATTTCGGGAAATATAGAATATCTGCATGTTGAATTAAATTTTACTTTATTCTCAATTTATTTTTTCATTAACAAAATAAAATGTCTTCGACTTTTCTTTTCTAACGTGTACCTTTATGATAAAATTGTTATAAAGAATTTTGATCCTTTAACGAGTCACGTCCTTGTCTGCAGCCAAGTGGTGTAACGAACCGCAGTTGATTTTGGCATATAGGGAACATCCGACACCCACGAACCAAGGAATCCGAGTTATCCTAGCTCTATCCTAATTGTACTCGGTTCACATGACCATTGTAGCATCTCATATCCTCGATTACCTACACGTGACCCACATTCATATACACACATCGCGATCCTGTACCGCACGTTTTCGACCAATATAATTCTGTTTTGGTCACGTTCGGTCAACGTTCGCGACAAGTGTGTACAAATATTTATTGTATGCAGTTTTATATGTATATATATATATATTTATATACGCATTTGGAGAACGTTCACCCTAACCGCTAAAGTAGAGTTAGAGATAGAGATACAGAGACAGAGAAGAGAGATAGATAGATAGATAGATAGATAGATATAGATAGATAGATAGATAGACAGACAGACAGATAGATAGATAGATAGATAGAGAAAGAGAACGACTCGTCTAGCATCGCTACGAACATTGCTTTTTCCATTTTTAATATCGCAATATACGTCTCAAATAAAAAGTAATGGCATAAAGAAATGATAGAGAGAGAAAGAGAGAAAAGAAGCAAAGGAAGCAGAAGAGACAGACAGAAACGGAAAATAATAAAAAAGAAAGTAAACAGAGAGAGAAAGAGAGAAAGAGAGGTTGAGGCCACACTTACGTGAAAGAAAATAGCGCGGAAATGAGGATAAAATGCAGCACAGTTCATGTGAAAAGAAAAAAAGTTTATCAGAGGTTATAAGTTCAGCCTGTAGCGGACGAGCCGTCGTGGATGCTGTGTTTTCCTTTTTTTCTTTCTCTTTTGGTTACCTCTTAAACTTATCAGTGATGCATAATCTTATAGTTAGTTAAGTCATTACTGGTATGGTCGCTGTGGAATTCAATAAAGATTCCTAATACAAATCATTTTTCAAATCCTGTCAACTGATAAAGAATTCCTTATTCCTGTTCTTCCTACACGTTTCTTGTTCGCTTTCATCGAGATTTAAACATAAAATGTGATGTACTGTTTTATTTCTTACTACCTACTACGTTCTATGAGTTACAATAGGGAAATGAAAATTCCAGTTAAAATCATTATTCATGAAAATCCTCATTAGATCTCCTAAATATATGTCTATTTCATAAAGTTTCCGACAAGAATTTCAAGCATTTCTTGACGATATAATTTTAATTAAGCAGTTTTTATTCTTCGACAGTTTAATGAAGAAATCATCTAGATTGTCTATTATTACTATTGTATTATTATTATCGTCCAAGACTGTTACGCATAAGGAAATTCTGCTTGAACACGAGCTCAAAACGCCTATTATCTCCACTGTGCAATTCACAATTGGTGAAAGACATTCAGTTGCATTCACAATAGTATGACGTAGATTCAACGTTAATTTCGTTTTAAAATGGCCAACGCGGAGCTCGAGGTTATATTATAATTCAAATACAGTACATATTCGAGTTTCACAATTTCACGAACCGTACTCGTGATTGTTTCGAAAATTTCATTTAATGACAGTTGGCACGCGATGGGAGCCTAAGTTAAATAAGAGTTGATGGTATATTCTTGTCCATGAACATCAGAACTACCGATATAAGGGAATCTTTCTTTTCATCAACCCACAATATTCGTTCTCTCTAACATCATCTTAATTCTCGAGGGACGCGAGATATTTGCTGTCTTAATTGCGAATTTTTGTTGGCGCATGTCGCAGTGAAAAACAATAAAAATTAGCATGCTTTTCCATTAAATTTAACAATTAGAAATATGAGAAATGAGAACGAATGAAGGAAACTGACTTAAGATATATCAAGACACTATTTGAAATTCAACATGAAATTATTCTTAAGTTGACAAATATGTATCTTGTTAATAATCGTTTTTCACATGGAAATTAATTTTATGAATAATAATGATGAATAATAAAATATAATTAAAAGTCAATTAATGAATATTTTTGATAACAAAACGAGATGGTGCCTGAAAAGGGAGTAGTGAAATAGACGAATTCTTACCAGCTCCTCGTCGTTCAGGGTAGCCCTGGGCACCGCCGTTGTTAGACCCGGTGCGTTCCTCTTCGTTGCCGCCATTGTCTGAGAAAAGATAGAAATTAATGCGCATCTGACTCAAGTACAACAACTCTTCCAGTCTCTCTATCGTGTAGACAGAGTTAAAGAGCCAGGAAGAGTGACAAACTGAAACTGAATGAGTAGTGAGAAGAAGAAGAAGAAGAAGAAGTAGAAATAGAAAAAGAAGAAGAGGGTATCAACGATGATGAACAGAACGTGAAGAGAAATCGAAGAAAATAATAAAAAGAAAAAACACTGTAACAAAAAACGAAAGTGAAGTGAACTTCATTGCATAAAATGTATAAACAATTGAAATGTATGTGTATATAAAAATTGAACAGCAATTTTACAAAAAATTGTATTTCATTCGAAAACAATTAACTGTGTGAGATTATTCAAGAAATAGTAGCGAATCAATGAGAATAAATCACAGAAAATAACGTGATATCGAAAATTGCATTTGGTATGGCTGTTTTATCTGTTCCATTCCATAAATTTCTTAACGGTAAAACATAGTTGTGTTCATTACAATTTTATGCATATTAAGAAATATTTATGTGAGGTGATTCCATACCAAATGCACGTTGAATATAATATTTGCAATGTCTATTTACAAATGTTATTTACAGTCACGAGAAAATGTGTTATATTTACATTGTGGCTTATTTGAAAAGCCGTGCTTTGAGCCATCTACTGTTCAAAGAGTAAGCTCCTCAGTCATTAATATTTGTGGCAAAGCCTTGAAAAAANACGGAAAAAAGTGAAAAAAAAAATATATATATAAATGTCTATAATTGTTAGAAAATCAATGAAGGAGAAATGAACTGTAATGAGATACAAAAAAGTACTCAAAGATGATAATGATTAAAAGTTAAAAATAATGAGAGTTAAGAACGTAAAAAGAGTAATAGAAATAGATTTAAATTAAATTAATAGTATGATAATAGTTGAAAGGTAAAGCGAGATAGAGAGGGATGAATTTCTGATGGAATCTAATCCAATTAACTTACGGAACGTCTTGGATAGACGACGTTTGGGTAAGATTTGCGGTTGGATATATGTATACATATATATATATATAGATTTCGATTTCGATTAAGATATTCTGCACGGGGCTCCGTGCTCGATGCATGCGCTACTGCCTTATCACTGTGAATAAACACTAATTTCGAGCATCTAATTTCGCGCGATTGCAGTGTTCAGTTTGAAGTAATTGAATCAAACAGAGAGACAAAAAAGAAAAAACTATTGCCTATTTCTATGTACAATGTTGATACCTAAATGTTTCAACCTCAAATAATGAGACGAATAATATCTGAGTGAGTAGAAAACATCGATTCACTCGTTATTACTCGTCTTAGTGCTAATTTTGTAAAAGAATAAGAGGAAATAGCACAGCCGACTCTAATACTAGCCGTGCTAAGAGACTTGGCATCACTGTTAATGGCGGAATCGAGAGGCCTATTTTCGCGAATGACAAAACGGTACTCGCGATTACAATTAACGTTTTCTTTAGTATATAATCATATTAATTTGTAGTATTTGTCATCAATTATGTATAACAAAGGTATAAGGATTATAAATATGGCAAGCACAAGTGATAAAAGTGTCTCGGATGTTTATAAATGTGTTATTCATTCCATGGACTCTCGGGACAGTTTTGTGTCGTGATTGATTATATCTGAAATATCTACGGACTTTTCAGGAAAACATGAATGTGAAGGGTGATAAAACAATCTGTAGATTAAACAGAATCGTTTAGAAATGCATTGAATGAATTATAAACGAATGAAATACTCAAATAAGCAGTATTAATGATGTGATGTCGAAGAGGTTACGTGGATGTGTGAGAGAGTTGCGAATGATATGTAAAAATATTGTATGTATATTTATATTATATTATATGTATATTGTAAATATTGTACGGCACTATAAAGGAATATAAATAAATAAATCTTCCCTTATTTGTCGTATTTATTTCATTATTTTTGTTTAAATATTATTTGTATGTGTTTTCCTTGGAGGATCATTAGAAGTAAAAAGACAGACAGAGACGGAACATGAAAAACCGAGAGTCCGAAAGAGACAGACTGAGAGTCCGCTGGAAGTCCGACTAGGAAAACCGGCCTCTCGCGGTGTTGCCATTTTACTCTTAGCACAGCTAGTATTAGAGTCGGCTGTGGAAATAGCCAATTCCATAGTTAGGGAGTAAATCAACGGCTTGTGCGTGACTCACAATCAATTCTGTTTGCTCTGTCTAATGGCTAATAGAAACTAGACGCACTACACTTCTTTATAGTTCAGAAAGCGTGTTCGTGATGTGTATGTACAAGCCTTTCACGCACGGAGCACCGTGGCTTCTTCTATCTTTCCACCTTTCCCTACATATTATACAGATACAACATTCCATTGTATCTTGTTAGTGGTAAAATTTTAATGAAGATTATGCTATTGTATAATTTTATCTGAAAGATCAACAATCATAGTGGAGTAAATCAAGCTTTCAAATTTTTATAATGGAAATTCGTTTTCTATGTTAGTAAAATCATAATTTCTTAGTAACAATTAATAATATTCTATAGGCAAAGATTGACTGACATCACTATAATTTGCAGCTAGTCATTTGAGAAGTCCAATTAAAAAATTTAGTACGATCGTATTTTTAAACGAGCTACATATTAAGAATGACACAAGACTTATTTGGTTAAAGAAATATACGTACGATTATTTTACAGTATAACAACATTCGAATAAGACTCCGTATTTTTCTCTGAACTTCTCAATCAACTACATATCAGCCTCTTCTTACTTCGTTTAATACATAGATTGTTTTTATTTTTCTTGGACATTTATATCCAATCTCGATACTTTCTTAAGGACGCTGATCAGATGCATTTGCTGTCCCTTTCTCGCATTTTTAAATCAAAATATATCGTATGGAAATAAATAAATTCAGAGAGAAAGGAAGAGCAGGATCATAAGTCATCATAACTCAATGTATCCCTGATACGAATTCTTGACCTACAGTTATTGGTTTAACTATGATATAATAAAACGTGTCGCATTTCGCACCTACTAACTACGACGTTCGGTACTAACTACTCGTCCATGCGTTACGCGTTCATCGTGACGAATATACTTAATACGTGCGGGTACAGTGAAGATTAATCTGTAAAACAAAATTGAAATAACTTTTCGAAAGACTAAATTCTTCGATATTAATTAAATCTTCGTAACTTTTATATCCAGACTATCGATGTTTATAGTAATAGTTTAGTTTTATAAGAATACTTCTATAATTGCCTATATATAACTTCAGTGGATTTCTTCATAGGTTTTCGAAGAAATTGATTGTTCGTAGCTAATATTCGTAATTTAATTTAATTGTTCTATATACATTAATCTATTTTAATTTAGTCTTTCGTTATATGGTGCAATGAGTAGCAGTACAGATTTGAGCAAAATTGATGAGCGATTGAAAGCGATTGATAGCAACACTTCTTTTAACCAGCCAGAAATTCTGTTTGTTAAAAATCATTGCGCCATCCTGAAGAGACGTAATGGCAGGTCCAACATCGCCTATCGTGTAATTACGTCGTGAAACGTAATACGTTACAGTGTTACTTTTAATCTTTCATTTAGAAAATCCTTCAGCTGCAGAATCGTAATTAAGCTGATCAGATATCTCCGAGAGGCGTTGCTCGTAACGTTGCGTAAAAGTGAACAATATACTGTTAAAATCTCGGGACATAAACGAGACTAAAGCCGAGGAATAAAAGAGAATATCTGGCTGATAAATCCAAATAAAAGCAGAACGATGTAGTAATATGAAGAAGGATGCTAAGATAAAAAGTAAATTATAGTAACACGTATTAAAGCTGAGGCATGCCCTATGTACGACGAAACAAGCATTTTCTTATTTAAACTTCGTTAAGGAGGCATTTAATCAGTACCTTCAAGACCTGGAGGTAGAATTTTTGAGATATTTTGAGAGGTTTTTCAATGAGTGGTTTTGCATTTTTCAGGTGTTCAGGTGGATACAACAACGGGCGCCACAGAGAACAAACAAAGAAAAATGGCATTATATGCCGGTTAGTACGTATCATTTGCATTTCTTTTTATCTTTCTTTTGCCTATTCTTGTTTTTATAATACTTTGTCACGGATAAAGGGACACATTTAAAGATTGGAGACAAGAGAGGCACGCGAACGTAAATCAGTGCATCGATACGTTTTCACCGAGACAGGCGATAATTTTCCGAACTGCCACCAATTAAAACGTTACTCTTACCCTTTTCTGTTTCATCAAAATTGATCTTTAACCGAAGTTCATTAGTGTCGGATATAATGCTGTAAGAAATTCAATCCCTTTCGTTCCGTGTTCCGGAATATTATCTCTTCTCGATGAACGCGAAAACCTAAAATTACAGGATCCCAGCGCGGCGGGTTCGCATTTTCCGCCCCAATGAATCTCATAATTCACCACCGAATGTTTCCTCGAATCGTTAGCGGCATGAACTGAATGTTCCGCCCTGAGATCCAGCAATTTCACGATAGTTTCCTATCGATCGACCGGTAGCGATTGATACTGATATTATATTCATGATCATCTATTACTTCATATATTCTCGAATCAATATTACACAAACTAATACTTGTACGTATAAAATCAATCAATTCCATTGTGTCAAATCGATATCGATTTGGTACCACTTCCGAAAGTCGATTGTACTTTCATATTTTTCAAAATTACCAATAACAGAGTGGATGCTTTCCATTCCTAGTATCACATATAGTGAACACTAATAAATATTTGTTATAAAATTGAATAAATTTTTTAATATCGTAATAATAGACAGATTACGTAATGTAAAATGGAATAATATGCTGTATAACAAAAAATTAAAAGGAATTGCCATAAGTGATACTAAAAAAAAAACGATTAAGTCTTTTACCTAATTTTATAATAAAAATTTGGGACATGGTTCTTATAGATCTAATTAATTTTAATTGCAAATGGTTATTAATATTTGAAACCTATATCTTTACTAATATTCAATGTAACGATTTGTACGATTCGTAGTTTGATATTCATAATACCTAATCTGTATTGATTTCATATGTATCTTCGATATGGTATTAATTATGTTCGTATGAATTACATGATACAATCGCTATCGACCGGTCTCTTGTTTCCTGATTTCGATTCAACGGACAATACACTCTTTTAGACGGTGGATTCCAAGAGACGAGGTCATATTACACAACAACCAAGAGAAAAATTGTCAACATCAAACATATATAGGAGAACGGAGTATGGAAAAGGTTCAAATGGGAAGGTTCCCAGATAGACAAGTCAAGATTTCTAAGTACGAGGGGTTGGAAGCCGAGAGAGAGGGAGATAGAAAGAAAGTGAATCGAGAAGTCGCGTGACTGCGAGGAAAATTATTTCATTCTTTTCGAGTCCCAACTTCGCTGAAAGGCAAACGAATGCACACCTTCATTCGTAAGTCTTAGGACACTTCAAAGTTTGGAATACATTATTCGTGACATAGAGGAAGATGAACTGAAATTGTTAAGTCAATAATCATAACAGATTTCAAATGAGAAAATGCACATAATAAACTCTTACTGAGTCATTTCAATAAAAAATAAAATTTACTTTCTTCAACTTCCTAAAACATCAATTTGCAGTAGAAATATTTGAAAATATCTTTCGGTGGGAAGCCCATTCATAAAAATATCTGAAATCTTTTCGCAATTCTTGCTTTGGAATGGGGTAAAACTTCTGTATTACGAAATTAAGAAAACAATACGAAGTGTAGAGTTCCATTTATAATTACATTATTGATGATATTAAAAAGAAGAGATTTAGTGCGAAACTTTCTTTAATACGCCTTCAGCTGGTAAAATGGATGGAAATCGTCTCTTGGAAAATGAATAATTTCTACTTTTTAAGTCAGTGAAACGTCGCAAATTCAATTAATAGACGTTCTTACAAGATCCTTAGATTATACAGTTTACAGTTGTCCTAAGATTTACAGTAGAGGTTAAGAATGTCAGGGGAAGTTTTTTCCATTTCTATCGGCTATCCAATAGATTTCACATAGAACACATACACAACGGACCGAGCGAAAATCGATACACTGCTCGTTAAGCCACGGTGATTTTTGTCTGACGCTGCGAGGAAATTTGATTGCAGGGAGTTCATAGATCGGTTTAAAATCTGAACGTTCGGGCTCTGGTCTATTATAAGTTGTGGTGGCGTTTCGTGCTGCGTGTGCCATACTGTGGCTCATAGTAAATACCAAAGGTGAAGGATTATTCAGGCAAAAAAACGGTTTTCTCGATCCACGCAAAGTTGACTCTGGATAAAAAAATATTAAGAATTTTTTATGGTCGTTTATCTCTGAACATATAAGATCAGATTGTAGCACGTATTTATGTTTTTAATCAAATTGTCTCGAGATTAGAGCAGTAGAGCAGTACAGATCGGCAAGCACCGTCGACCAAGAATTTCTAATTTTAAAGCCATAGTGGATTACTAACTTCAAGGACGTACAATTTAAACGTTATTAAATATGCCATTCGAGTCAAGGTGGAACAATAATGTTATCATCTCGAGAAATTAGTATTTAGATGTTTAAACTGCAATTAAAATTTAAATATCACCCAGACATGTTTGTACAACTCGAAATTTTTTTCAGGAATTCATAAGAAATAACATTGCAATGGATGTCTTTTTCTCGTTTCACTCCGTTTTTAATTTTCGACACGATTGATCGTGCTAACAGGCTTGCTGAAGACGTCGCGTGAGCAAAGGGGCGCGTAACGTAAGTGGCTTAGTTTTGTAAGGCATGACATTATCTCGAACACGCAGGTGATCGACTAGTTAATGAATCGAATACAGGTTCTCTGAATTTTCAACGGTCACTTTTCCACGAAACTAATTATTTCTTCCACTATGGCGTAATGCTCGCCTCATGAAACGTCCTTCTTATTTAATCCCATGAATTATTCATGTATTGTACATTATATTATACTTGAGAAGTTTTGTTGAAATTGTTCTTAATGTAGCCGTTTTCATTTCCAGCTGGTAAAATGGATGGAAATCATCACTTGAAAAATGAATAATTTCTACTTTGTAAATTTCCTTTAGCGTCAGATAAATTTTACCCAGGACACACGAAGCACTTATTTCATTCCAAATGTTTAGTCGTCCTTCATATTTCCGCTCGACCCGTCCTGAACGTTAAATTAAGGCAAGGAGAATGGTTACGGTAAATGAGTTACGAATCCTGCGAGTCGTGTACACGTTGTNAAACATCAATTTGCAGTAGAAATATTTGAAAATATCTTTCGGTGGGAAGCCCATTCATAAAAATATCTGAAATCTTTTCGCAATTCTTGCTTTGGAATGGGGTAAAACTTCTGTATTACGAAATTAAGAAAACAATACGAAGTGTAGAGTTCCATTTATAATTACATTATTGATGATATTAAAAAGAAGAGATTTAGTGCGAAACTTTCTTTAATACGCCTTCAGCTGGTAAAATGGATGGAAATCGTCTCTTGGAAAATGAATAATTTCTACTTTTTAAGTCAGTGAAACGTCGCAAATTCAATTAATAGACGTTCTTACAAGATCCTTAGATTATACAGTTTACAGTTGTCCTAAGATTTACAGTAGAGGTTAAGAATGTCAGGGGAAGTTTTTTCCATTTCTATCGGCTATCCAATAGATTTCACATAGAACACATACACAACGGACCGAGCGAAAATCGATACACTGCTCGTTAAGCCACGGTGATTTTTGTCTGACGCTGCGAGGAAATTTGATTGCAGGGAGTTCATAGATCGGTTTAAAATCTGAACGTTCGGGCTCTGGTCTATTATAAGTTGTGGTGGCGTTTCGTGCTGCGTGTGCCATACTGTGGCTCATAGTAAATACCAAAGGTGAAGGATTATTCAGGCAAAAAAACGGTTTTCTCGATCCACGCAAAGTTGACTCTGGATAAAAAAATATTAAGAATTTTTTATGGTCGTTTATCTCTGAACATATAAGATCAGATTGTAGCACGTATTTATGTTTTTAATCAAATTGTCTCGAGATTAGAGCAGTAGAGCAGTACAGATCGGCAAGCACCGTCGACCAAGAATTTCTAATTTTAAAGCCATAGTGGATTACTAACTTCAAGGACGTACAATTTAAACGTTATTAAATATGCCATTCGAGTCAAGGTGGAACAATAATGTTATCATCTCGAGAAATTAGTATTTAGATGTTTAAACTGCAATTAAAATTTAAATATCACCCAGACATGTTTGTACAACTCGAAATTTTTTTCAGGAATTCATAAGAAATAACATTGCAATGGATGTCTTTTTCTCGTTTCACTCCGTTTTTAATTTTCGACACGATTGATCGTGCTAACAGGCTTGCTGAAGACGTCGCGTGAGCAAAGGGGCACGTAACGTAAGTGGCTTAGTTTTGTAAGGCATGACATTATCTCGAACACGCAGGTGATCGACTAGTTAATGAATCGAATACAGGTTCTCTGAATTTTCAACGGTCACTTTTCCACGAAACTAATTATTTCTTCCACTATGGCGTAATGCTCGCCTCATGAAATGTCCTTCTTATTTAATCCCATGAATTATTCATGTATTGTACATTATATTATACTTGAGAAGTTTTGTTGAAATTGTTCTTAATGTAGCCGCTTTCATTTCCAGCTGGTAAAATGGATGGAAATCATCACTTGAAAAATGAATAATTTCTACTTTGTAAATTTCCTTTAGCGTCAGATAAATTTTACCCAGGACACACGAAGCACTTATTTCATTCCAAATGTATAGTCGTCCTTCATATTTCCGCTCGACCCGTCCTGAACGTTAAATTAAGGCAAGGAGAATGGTTACGGTAAATGAGTTACGAATCCTTCGAGTCGTGTACACGTTGTTTCCTTGACGGGTAGCAACAATGCTTTGGTATCGCTTCGGGAAGCGTTTTCACTTTGATTCGACCGTGAAATGGCGATGCAGATTATAAAGAGCGAAGACCGTACGACCGTACGAACGCGTGGGATCGGAAAACGAAAGCAAGAAATGCGCTTACTCGCGATTTCGTGTCAAACGCTCGTTTTACGAACGCGTTTCTTGTTTTAACGATCGCCACGGATCACAATGGCTGATCGCAATCTGGGAAATGCTCTCTTCGTTCGGACAGCAGCTTTATCGCTCTTTGAAAGCGCGTGGACCACCACGGATTTATCGGCTCTGAGCGATATAGGCGATCCGAATAACGAAAAATGTCGTAACCGAACGACCGATTTTCGTGAAATAAGTCGTTGGGATATTCTACATAACATTCATTTTAGTATCATTTTGNATAGACATTGCAAATATTATATTCAACGTGCATTTGGTATGGAATCACCTAACATAAATATTTCTTAATATGCATAAAATTGTAATGAACTATGTTTTACAACTATGTTTTACCGTTAAGAAATTTATGGAATGGAACAGATAAAACAGCCATACCAAATGCAATTTTCGATACCACGTTATTTTCTGTGATTTATTCTCATTGATTCGCTACTATTTCTTGAATAATCTCACACAGTTAATTGTTTTCGAATGAAATACAATTTTTTGTAAAATTGCTGTTCAATTTTTATATACACATACATTTCAATTGTTTATACATTTTATGCAATGAAGTTCACTTCACTTTCGTTTTTTGTTACAGTGTTTTTTCTTTTTATTATTTTCTTCGATTTCTCTTCACGTTCTGTTCATCATCGTTGAT
>SMSR01015855.1:79331-109604 GCA_019453355.1 Ceratina japonica | reverse complement strand
TTTTTTTTATTGTTCACATCAGTGTGACCAATGCTTATTAATTGTAATGGATTTAAAATTGAAATTTGATTGTCGCGATGTCTCGACGAAATGACATTAATGATGTATATAGAACTTTCTCAGTTGTCACTTATCCACGTTCTAAATCTCGTGTATGATGATTGGGATTGATTGGTCGATGTGCATTATGAATAGCAATTGTAAAGTTCGGAATGATATGTGAAATATTTTTAGGACGATAAACGATTGGGCAAAGCTTCTGTGAATGTTCGCAGTTTTCATAGTTAGAATTATACGTTTGTTAGAAGTGCAACATTAATTAGTTTTCAAATCGATAACTTCTTTTTATAGTTTTATTCTAAATCCGATGTGTGCTAAATTTGAGTAATTTATGGTCGACTTGTACAATGTAAGTGTTCGTATTATCTTTGAACCCAAAAGGTTTCAAATCTGCAAGTAGGTAACCTGAATACATGACGTTAGCGTATTAAAAATACAATACAAAGTAATTTATACCTTTTATCTTTATATTCATTTATACTTTATGCAAAAGAATTTGAGATAAGATTAAAACAATGCGATATAAAAAGAATAATGTGCTTCTTACTAGAAGCCTAAGCACTAAACACGTTACTGGGGTTTAAATTTTACCACTTATCATAAACATGATACTGTAGTTTAGAAACTCCTGTAGGCTGTAATACCAGTCGTATCCATTTCGCTATCAACAACTTAGCAGCTGTACATCAGGCGGAACTCGAAACCGCAATGCGCATAATTACAAACGTGTTGTTTCCGAGATACGACACTTGACGACAATTCCAATTCAATTTGAAGTCGACATAGATGAAACTACGTTTTACAGGATCATTTATCGTTTCATCTTGATAGAACGTACGGCCACCGCGTGACCATGCCAGGGTCACTCCGTCACGATATTTTCAAGTTTTTCTACTCGGCATGCGTGTTTTAGTTCTTGATTACTCGATACGAGCAACGTCTACATTTTACGCAAAAGCAGTTTGCAAGAAAAGAAGTTCGTGTTTTACTGAATATCCTTCATTAGTTGCCGAATTCTACGCCGAGTTCACCGGTGAATATCATAAGTTCATGCTTAGCTTCTACTAACGCGAATAGTTTGTATCAACGTTCCACCTGGCAAACTTCCGCGCAAACAAAACATTAGAGAGTGTAGAATGTTAGCACCGGAAACTGCAAACATACTGTCGGGACGTGTTCATAAAATTTGCATCTGCGACTACGCGCTGCGTAGTTTAACTAAACTTTGTTTTTTACGGCTCTGACGTTGAATTTTAAGTATTATTTCTTAATTCCGGCGTGTTGATTATAATTAGACTGCGGACCTTCATGCTAAATAAAACATTTTTAAACGCTGTGTGGTAGATAAATATTTCTTTTATAATTTATAACATTGAAATGTGTGTTCATCTGATAGTCTGAATGGATTTAAAAGAATTTTAGATCCATAATCCACAATCTACAATCTAATATTCACGATTTAGATGTAACTGAACATTTTATAACATAGATTTATGATTTGTAAGGGAATATCAAGATATTTTTATGTCAGAGAAAACAAAAGATTTATTAATAAGAATGATAAATCTTCACGAGAACGGCATAAGGAATGAAAAATACTGCGTAGGACATATTCTTTGGTTGTAAATAGATACGAAGGCTGGAACATCCAGTAATATTACGTAGACCTCGGTTTCCATCAGACAGAATAATGGTCCAATCATTCTATCCCGGATGAATCATTGACCAATTGTTTATTTTGTACTGTAAAGGTATATATGTGTACATACAATTCCGTTTTATTATAAAATAAAAACCTTAAGAAATGCATGACAGAATCTTTGCTCTTAGATCTTCTGCGAGTCGACGAATGTTTGTCTAGCTCTGGGTGTGTTGTAATACTCATAAACGCCAGTTTATATCTTGAAGAAAATTGAACGAACGTGATTGTGAGAACGAAATTGCACAGAGAAAATATCTCAGAAAAATGGTGGTTGCTGGTGTTCTTCGTCGGGCAATGGAATCGTGGTAAGCAATTTATAAAAAGAACTTTCTAGAAAGCGCTCAGTGAATAAAGCTATGAAGCGACGCTAGATTTCAATGCTCGAAGATGCTGCCATTTGACCCATATTCTCTGTAAACTTTCAATGATCAGGAGGCAAAGACAAATTCAGCTCTTCGTTCTAGTCACCTTTCTGTTTAGTTAAAAGTAGAAGACGAAGTGGTTGGAACTGTTCCGTTTGACTTGAAGTTGATATTTGCATCAATTGCATCGATTGAACGTGATCCATTTATGTTGGAAACATTCTGCTTTCAATAACGATGTTGATTTCTCCACTGTGTGACAAGTTTTTCGGATGAAAGCATAGGAATACGTAAAGCTAGTTAGGCAAAGTATGTAAAATCCATCCATCTTTCTGGAATTTATAGCCAATCTATATTTATAAATGTACATAAATAACGTTTGCATTTTAGTAAGACTATAAGGAACGCAAGTCCTTAAGACCACGAAAAGAATACGAAACTGCATTGCGTCATTCTGAATTGTAAAATGGTTGAACTACTTTTATTTCTTAGTGGTGCGTCTATTTTTATTTTCCTTTGATAAAATTGTATTGTGATTGGCAAATTGGAAACTGCTAGTACGTATCAAAGCGGAATGGCGACTATGGAAGCTTAAGCTACGGCTGCCAATCGATTTTGACCCTGGTATCGATTATGCCGAACTTTCATCCTTTAGGAATTTCAATGAGAGTGCATGGAATGTGTGTCCGACATTCCTGCACATTTTTAGCGATGGACTTTTGAAATCACGGCAGTAATGGCAGTGGATTCTCTAGATTTTCATCAGAAAATCTATTGATATTATATTCGATATGTTTAATAGTGTAATAATTCGTCATTAGGTTTACTGTGTAAAAGGGAGTTTGCTTCTTAAAACGGTATAGCATTCCAATTCAATTACTGAAATATATATACATATAATACATATACAAAAAAAAATCTTAAAAATAAATTATCAAATCATTATCGATTGTTAGACTTGAATATCATAAAAATGAAACTGACATAGGAAAGAACAGAATATTGTACCGAAATCAATGCACAGCTGTTGACAAGCTCTTAAAATTCACATCCCGATTTGGGGAGAAGTGGTTTTACCGATTCACAAACAAGAAGCGTCGCGTTGCGGAATCAGGGCTTCGTTTGCATATCACGGTTGTAACTGTAATTAAAGCCAACCGCGGAAACTTGTAGCGACAATGGCCCAGAGCGAACACATCAATGGGCAACGTTACTACCGTTTTGCAAAGCAAACGTCCCTTGGAAAATTTGTATCTAACCTTAGATTCGAAAGCGAATCGTGAAAACTGCGAACAATCCGACTTTTCGATATGCGTTTTATAATAAGAGATTGGATATACTCAAAATTCTAGTCTCATAAGACTTAAGCAAATTGAAGGAATTATAAATACAGGATGGAAATGTGGCAATGTAGTAAAAAAATTAACAGACTATATTAACAGTCAGATACTTATTTGAAACCATATTTTTTTAAAATTTCCACCAAATTGAAAAGAAAGTAGAATTTATTTTAAGAAAATAATCAATAAGTGGAAAATATGGCAACGCCAAACGATCTCATAAATTGGTTAAAATTTTATCTATGATAATCAATCATTTTAAACTAGTTGACATAGTTACATAATATAAACACTATTAATAATAAAAATAATAATTAACAGAATTAGCTTTAAAGAAGTTTTGGTTCTGGCAAAATTACCACTCGTTTCAGAGTAAGCAATCGAAACAACCAAATGAACTTACTGAACATAGTATATGTGTACATAGGGAAGCAAGAAACGTAAACTATCCTCAGAAACCAAACAGAAGGGGGATGAGTGTATGTACGCATGGAAGATTCAGGGAAGAAGGTCAATGGTATACGAGGATCCGTGGATAAGCAAGTCCGACGTGTATCCCAGTGATAACAAGGATCTAGTGATACCGCATGCAGTTGCGATGATATGTGGATTAGCACGCGTGGAACGGTAACAGCGGGGGTGGCGATAATTACTAGTTACGGTGCGCTCCCATTGGCACCTAAATGTGGAAACAATTCATGGATACTATTTTTTATTAAGAGTGCTGGTCTGAATATTCCCATAGAATTATTTGTCAATTTGCATATAGTATGTGTAAAATTGATAACAAATAAATACGTTCGTTAAAAAGCGATTCGAGAACTGATCACACTGTTCGCAACGAGATTAAACAGCAATTATAGAAAGTTTGCGTCACCACCTATTATTACACGTAGCTTTTACATACGCATGCTATAATCGTTCCACGCCGCTATTTATCTGCGAATAAAACGGCCGGATTTCATTGGTCGTTATATTTACGGCTGATAAGCCAAATTTTACGCAATCGATAAGATAATTCAATGACATATGGGCTTCGAATCTCAGTTGTACACAATATTTTCGATGAAGTGAATTTAAATTCGAGCGCGATGCGATAGCGTAAATATAAGAATATAAACCGAGCATCCAATCTATTTTACTTTACTGCGTAAAAGATAGAGAAAATATGCTTTGGAGGAGTTTCTATCTCTCTCTCTCTCACACGTCGATAGAAAGAAGAAACTTTTCCATTCGTATTCTTTCTCTCAACCACCTAGTTTCGAGTCTCCCATTTGGACGTTCGTTCTATTCTCATATGTCTATGTGGGACAGATGGTTTTATGGAAATTTATATGACGCGGTTGTAAGGTGCCTTAACAATGCGTTCCTTGAAAATCATCAAGGAGTATATATGGTATTGTGACGGATAGATTTCAGAAATGAGCTCGATAGAATGGTTCCTTTGTAGGTTGATTATTATCCGAGAATAAGTTATTATTGGAATTAGTAGTTTGATCTTATACCCGGAGATAATAGTAAGCGTCCTTTATGTTGTTTAAGCTCATACGTAGTACCAGTTTTGAGTTACGTGAAATTTCATTGGCGTTCTTTTCATCATCTTTTTCTTTTATCAAACTACCGATAAAAATTGAAACATACTTCCTAATACAAAACTGATATGAATAGAATAATTAATTAATATGTCTTGAGAGGATAATATCGAATAATATTTAAAAACTTTATGTATAATACCTAGCAAACGAAGAAATTTGCTAATTTTTCAGTATATCATAACGAAAGTTTTCTCTCTGTTTTATAAAATTCATTCATAATTAGATAACACTATCAAGGAACTACCGCAGCATTTCGGATTACACACGGTGCCTCAGAATGCACTTGCACAGGATATGGAAGAAGGTGAAATTCTGAACGAAAAGTTCCGCTTCCACTTTTTCGTCTAACCGCTATTAATAAAGTTACTAAAGAAAAAAATGGATCATGTGTACATACAATTGTCATAATCAATGTTCGCTTATCATCCAGAATTGATTAATTTTTATAATTAATAAACAAACAGCGTAAAAAGTCATGAAGTGACGGGGCCTCGAACTACTGGTACACTTTTCTTGTTTTAATTACTCTGTCAAAAATGATTGGAGGAAAAATTGAACGTGGAACTATTGATTTAGAATATCTTCTTTCACAACCCCAGGAGGCGGGCATTCTGGGCCACTCTGTATAATTGTTTATTTTAGCGTGTTTCGTAACGATTACAATAAGTTAATTAATTAATTTTCATGGTTTCACCGTTACTATAACTATAACGGCAAAGTCTATAAAATATTGTGTACCACTAGAATCTCATATTTAGCGTCATTGTTTTCTGATTGTTTTCTCTTGTTGCTACGGTTTGTGCTTGTGTAAATCTTCTACAAAGCTTAACGCTATTGGATTATGAGCAGTTTTAGAATTCGACGAATTCCTGCATTTAGGAGCTATCGAAGAAGATTCTCATCTATATAAAAATGTATCTGAACAAATGAAGCCCGTTTAACAGTCGGTATAAGGTGTGTAGATGTAATATCGAAAAATGTGCCGTGTTAGCGATAATACTTCCTCGGAATATTGTTACAGATCGTCAGCCATGTGAAGAGAAATAATTTTCTTTTCTATCTTCTTTTTATACTCGTGTAAAAGCGTTCTAAAATATCGATAACGAAAATAAAGTATGAGCGAAATATTCATAATAATGTCAAGTTGTGCCTTACACATAGCTCTATCTTATAGTTTTATTATATTTAGATGGTCATGTTTATTTTGAAGTAATCTACTGTTCAAAGATACACATTTTTAACTGTTTTTCTTTGATTCATTGAACAAGTTCTTAAGTCGACGAGCAAATCATTGCACAATTTCGATATTAAAATGTTCGTATAAAGGAGCATATAAATTGCTGGTAAAGATCGTCGTAAAAATGGCTTACGTCCAAAAAAACCGTTAAAAACGTTATTTTATACGCCATAGAAAAGTTCCAATAGTGAATACCGCGGGATTTTGTCGATCATGGGGAAAACTTGTTCGTCACGAAATCGAAAATCCGTGTGTAAAAAGTCAAGCGCCAAATCGCATTCCCTATCGCGCAAATCCGAATGGATACGTAGATACGTCTATAATACGCAGTCCGTGTGTAGACAGCTACAAATAGCTGAACACGGAGGAGAAAAATTCGTGATTTCGAAATATCGATTATACACAAAGTGCTCATCCTCATCTTGTTACCGTAAAAATTGCTTGCGTAGAAAAAGCTATTCTATCCCTCGTTTTTCCAATTTGTCCAGCTGACTATATACAGAACGTTTAGAGAACATTCGACATTTTTGTGGCTCGTTTTTCACAATTTAATCTCGACATGTTCCGAAGTGCAAATCGTATTTTCTTTTTTAAAGTGTCAGCGAGATTTGAATTTTTTTACTTTTATAAATGTTTGAGGAACCTTTGGCGTTCACAAAAATTGCACTCGGGCAGTAATTTCATTCATTAAGAGTTTAATGAATGCATATAATGTACTACGTCATAGGAGTAAATCAAAGCGTTATTAGTCTCCCGTTATGCCGTAGAAATGACACAGTCTACGTACTACGTTCTCAGAATATGCAGCTAACTAGCAACACAATATAATAGGTAGTTTAATTGAATATAAAAAAATCTGTGTTTGATAATCTTTAATACAATCCCAGTTTATCCATTAGACAAATAGACTACGTATTCTACTAACGTATTCAGTTGGTTACTATTGTTATAATAACAGAGGAACGTCAGTGTATGTTTTAAAGGATCTGGAAACTCCCTGTCAGAGCTAAGCTCATTGTCAGTGAGCTTGGATCTCTCCGTGTCTCTGCTATTACAGTAGAGCAATACGTATAGCAACAAAGCAAGGCAGCAAAGATCATACTGAAGTGTACGCGAAACGTAGGATTACTCCAGATAATCGCTTTTTGCAGCGTTAAATGTTTCATATTCTTTTTTTAATTGAAAATTAATTTAAACGTAATTTTGTATGAATATAATTAATATTTAAATTATGAATAAACGAATTGCAGTTTTCATATAAAAGTGAATTACACGTTTTGCTTCATTTTATTCTTGTTTTGTCATCAAGAAATGGAAAAGGATTGTAAACGGATGAAACACTGTATGTGTTATTAATTTATGGTTAGAACAGTGAAAGAAGAACACGATTTACATTCACAATTATGTGAAAAGCAGTTCTGTGGTAAGTCGCTGGACGATTTTCACGCGTACTGCGCCCTGTTAAATATCGAACTTTAAAACAGAATCCTCTGTACTGTTCGTTACCCTCAGGATAATGGAGCTCCCGGGGGTGGTTGATACTTCCGAGTGCATGATGTAGGTCGTAGCGTGCAATAATTTTGCTCGTCGCGAGAGGCGCGTGGCTCTCCGTAGTCTGGTGATAAACGATTCGAGTTAAACGTCGCTTCCTTCTACGAGTTCTGCGCGAACATTAAAGACAATTTCCATGGGATTAACCCCGCGACACTCGAATTTTTTATCGGTGATGATTGATGAAATGATTAAAAAATGTTCTTTGTATATACAGGGAACAATATGAAAAAGGCAATGGACAGTTTCCAAGACATTTTCATTAAATGATCTGATTCTTTTTATATTTGCTTTGATGGGATGATGGAATTTTGATTTGTGGAGAAGTTAAAAGTATCAGGAGACTTCACGTCAGTTAAATTATACATATATTATGAAGAATTATGTCGCGGCATGAGAACAGTTTAAAAAGCGTGTAGTAAAATTTATCAAAGTTGATGTTGCAACAGATGTGCGAAACGTTCGTTGCAATTAAATTCACAGGAATATAAAAAATGCTATGAATAAATGTGCCAGGCACAAAATTAAAAAAAGAATCGCGTGAAAATATAATTATTTTGGATTTTTTAAGGTATTTGAAGAGTCGAAAAATTCCAGTTTCCTGATTTTCAAACAACTGCTACTACTCATATACATCTTTTATTTATACGTATTTTAACGCTTAATTATAGTTCTCACTTTAGTGTGCATAGTTCGTAACACGGTTAAATATGCCAACTATAAAGTGACTCTTCAGTAACGTAGACACGTTTGTGAAACACGATACGTATTTTAGACATGATTAAGCGGATACAAGTGGTTTAAGTAACTTTTTAATTAGCAAGTTTCATTGCGTTCCTTGTTTCCATATTTCTCCGATTTTATTCGCACACTTTTAGGCTCTTTTTACTTTTACGTATTCAGTTACTGTATTATAATTAGAAAATCTTTGAAACAGCAAATTTTGTTTGGTCTCAGGAGATTCAGTAACAGAGGCTAATTACCCGTTTTCTTTTGCAGACTGCTTCTTTGCCTCGAGCTAAACAATTCTTATTACGTGGAATTAAGATAATGAAGTTAACGACTTTGCGAGATCTGTACTACTTTTCCTTACTAAATAAACAGTTAATGTAGTCAAACGGACTGTATTGTCTCTTTTACTGTTACAATGAAGTTCCAGTTTCAATAAAAAGTGTTATCAAAATATCTTTTCCGTTTTGTTAATTTATCCGTCTCAATCTCAATGTTACCTTATTATTTTTAAATAAAATATTATTTGCGAATGTTTCTTGAGAATTTAACGCGTTTTAAATAAATTTCAATATTTTTTTTATCGCCGTTGAATGATTATAGTGTCAATATTTGATTTGGAATTAAGTTTCTCATAAAAACCTGCGATATGACATACGTTATAATCTTATGTTATAAAAAATATTGGTTTAATGCACAACATGGGCGTATTAATAACGAGGTAAATTTGAACAATTTGTTTGCAAAAGTTTTTTCAAATTAACATTCTGCTCATTTAAGAAGAAAGTACTCTTTCAATTGCTTTCTGTCAAACATGGAAATGTTTATGAAACGAAAACTTAATTTTGAACAGAAAATTTCGTTTTTACATGGCTGACGTATAACAATATCACGTGCACACCTACGCACTCTATTCCCCGAAGAGCAACTGGACACAACCATCTTAAATCACGGTCGACGTCACCAAGAAAAGGGGCAACGCCAATCTTCTGTCTCACTCTTTTTTCACAATTTTACCCCTGCTTTAACTCGAAAATTCGACGAAAGTAGCTCTCCGATTAGAAACCCTTCCAAGATTTGAACCCGTGTACTTTTTTTCAATGTAGTGAGCATTTTGAAATTTCTTGTATGTTTAAAGAAATTGTCATGAATGAATTTGAAAAGATGTACTCTGTGCTATTGTTGTCGGAGAACTACCTTGAAACCTGCTCAGACTCTTTGCCAACGAGTCAATGAGAAATCGAAGTACATACACGTTACCCTCGCCACGCGATTTGCCAGTTATCACACGAAAGCTTCTTACCCTACTTTAATATCCCTTTCCCACGGAGAAAAACACGGCTAAACGATTTCGTTACATTATTAATTGACACAAAACTACCGCGTAGGCTATAGTACTGTTACAATACTTGTTACATATAACTTTTTTGTGTGTGAGTGTGTGTATTCGTGTACGTACGTGTGCTCGCTTGTGCGTGAGTCGAATCGTATGAAATGCATGAAAGGTAGAAGTACGTTCGTTAGAGAAACATCCAATTTTTTTTGCGCGAAGCTTGTCGTGCCGAGAATGAACGAAGTGAACTCTATTCCCAAGGATAGTGATTTCATTTCAAGCCAACTGTTACTCTACAGTAAATTATTTCCGTACTGAGAAATTAACGTTACATAAGGAAACATTACAGAAGATAATAATCCGATAAAGTTATGAAGGCTGTTCCTTAGATGAGAAAATTGTTAAAATGAAAATTCCGTCATGGATTCTCCTGCATCTAGTACCTGGGTTGGTAGCCGAGGGTTGATAGCGGTTAATAACCGTATCCGAGTGGTACACTTAGATTCGCGTTTCCATTGCAAAGGTTACGCGTACATTCAAGACCCGGAAGTAATGAGCGGTTTGATCCTCGGGCAACGGAGAGGTAAATTTTCAAGCGTTTTTGTTGCTTAAATCGCATTCCCACTGCAGAACGCACTATATCGTGTGTCGATAATGTAATACTTATGTACTCTTCTTATACTATCTAGTACATGTATGTAGATTTAGAAAAGAGTTAGAGAAGAGTTTTAAAGTCGTTGTAGTCATTAGATTAAAGTGACGAATGTTTGAAACTTTGCAAATAAGTAGTTATTAATATATTAAATTCACATGCAGAATTTGAAAGAAATTTAGAAATTCGTTTTGGATTTACATCAATTTAAAATTAACATGTTGTTTCTATGAAATTTAGTAAAATGGACCTATATTGCTACATTAAATAGAAAAAGACTAGAGAGACAATAGGAATTAGACGACTTTAATAATAATAGTAGAGTAGCAATGCAACAAAATCAGACAATATTCTATATTAAAAATATGTATAATTTTTTGCGGTGATTGTATAGTTACAGCAACTTTAATCGTTCGACATCCTGGAGATTATACCGAAATAAATATAAAATAATTCTCAGTTATTTTGAAATGTTAGAAACTGTTTTAAGATTATCGCCTCTGAGTGTGTAAGGAGAATTATCGTTACTTTTAACAATTTCCGTATTCGTTGCGAACGTTCATTCCCAGTACGACAAACTTCTTGCGCGTCTTCCGAGAATGAGACTCGGCCAGAATTTCTCTGCGCGAGCATCCTCGCGGGATAACGTGGCGTATCTAACGAGTCGACTCGGCTTCGGATGCTTCGAAACGGACGCGACCTCTCCACTTCATCTATCTCCAGGGACGACGGTCTCCCGGTGATCGTCGCGAGGAAGCATTTTGCATAACGACGTCACGCGACGCAACGCGAATTTTTAGTTCCGGAGATGATCCCCGTATAGAGTGCGAGTTCCGGAAGCTGCGCGTATTGTTCATAGAACCCTCTGATCTCCATTTTACGTGATTCTAGTCTGTTCGTCATAGAACGGGTTCTTTCTACTCTCTCTTCGATATTTTATATTCAAGAATCAATTTGTTCATTAATTCTAACGTCACCTTCGTTCACCTGAATGTCTAAATTACTTGCATTTCATGCAGAGGTAAAGACTTGCTTCCTTCATATTCTCCATTTTATTAATTTCGTTTTTACAAGTCTTCATGGAATGTTATTCGATATCCTAAGTCAAAGCGTTCGGAGGAACCTATGAACAATTGCAGCCATATCGTGGACCGGAAAGACGGCTAAGAGCGTGTTAGACCGAATGACATCGTAATATACATGATACAATATGAATCCATGAATCGCTAGAGTCGTACGATATAAATATACACAGTTAACGTCGCTAGACGCGAGTAACTCCTGTTTCACTCGATTTGCAATATCTTTTTTTTCATAGTCTATTTGCTCCTTAATCTCGTTTCATATAAAAGTGAGAAATGGTACACAATTGGTCCGGGCGTTTGTTAGTTCGATCTCGTTTTCAAAGCGTCCCGACAGAGAGATAATTTTATTTTCCATGTGTTCCATGTACCTCGAACCAATTTGTAATCAAAGAAATTATTGAAAGAGATTCAAGTCTTCTTTAATTGTGCATTAATTGAGGAGGCGCAAAATTAGTTTCTTAAAGTAACAATTAAAGGTAATAGAGGGCTTTATGTTATTTATAAATGCAAGGATAATAGAATAACTTCGTAATAGATCCAGCAGAGGTAATATCTTTCATGAAAAACTATTAAAAAACATTATTATCTGGGGGTTATCTGTAATTAGGCGCAATAATAAACGATGCCAAAAAAGAAGCAATGTACAAAGGAAAATCCTGATGAAAAATCATCTTATCGGTGATACAGAAAATGCACTTGTTATTGAAAGACCGACGATAGAGTTAATTGAAAATTTATCGATACTTCCGTTCTTAAATCTCGTTTAATGAGAAAATATGTGGCTGGCTTACAAAAGATTGATCTTTAAAACGGCGACGTGACACGACGGAAAATTTAGTTCTTATGGAAATTATTATTAAACCGCTGAGCTCCGCGAAAAATTTTAATCTTAATATAATCTCGTACTCGAAAAAGTTGTCTTGAGGTACCTTTTGTGTCTTTAAAGACAAGTTTTTAAAAAAAATAACGAACAATGAAAGAAAGTCACGTTGAAGAATGAAAATTACTTTTAAGCTCAAAAAGTGAATCAGACTAAAATGAATTATTGCATTCGTTTTCTGCTGCATGTTTACTATGTATATGTTTTATCAAAGTTTTCAAACAAGGAAATTGATACACTTTTAATTGTAACTAATACAGATTGGAATCACTCCCTCTGTTAATATGATATTACAAATACGAATAATATCTATGATTTTTGAAGACCCGATTTTTAGAAAATATAACTGCCAATTATAGTACACACGTAGGAACGTCAATTATCTCTCTTTTCCCCACGAGTTCCTCGCTTCGAAACGAGGGATCCGAAAAATTTTTCCCGACTGTTCGCTGCTATTGACATCACCGACGGTCGATGGCTCGTACGACCAGGATGTCGTCCAGCAGGACTCGCCAATTAAGTACCGGAAGAATCGATTGGTCGACCGAGCGCGATACGTGCCATCGCATCGCGTCACTTCGACTTGGACCGACCAATTAAGTATAACGCGCTGTTTCTGGTCAAATCCGAGCTGCGATCGCGTCGTTAAAGGTAAACCCTCGCGTGAACCCGAATTTTCGTTCTCAATTTCAGAATTCCTTGCGTCCAAATTGTTGAATGTAAAATAACGATTTCTACAATTGCACGTGATACGTTGCAAGTGGAAACTTAGTCTTGTATCGTTTCTTTTGAAACACTTACATATTTCAAAATCGATAATTTGACGCGGATTTTTATGCAAAATGAAACTTAGGACATCAATCTAAAAAATGGCGTTTAGTAAGAATGTCCTTTAATTCTTTAAACATACTCTTTAAATATGCTCTCCATTTTGCTGTTGACGCTATATATATTTTTCTTCACGACGTGTATTTTTCATAATTTTTACATACTAAATTTGCTACAAATGCATAAAATCCGCAGTCCACTGATGAATACTAAAATAAATAAGGAAAACAGAGGGGCAATCTTATCCCTTATCAAAGCGAGACACGACGAGAGTTTACGTTTAATCGAGAACCGATTTCCGGATGACGAGTAGATACAAGCCCGGTTATCACCCCTAATGAACTAACACCGATTAACTGCTAGCTTAATTATGAGTATTATACGTCTGCGAAGTCTTTAGATACGGAAGCATAATTACTTTTTGGACGTGTGTACGACGTGAGCGTGTTACGTCTGTTTGTATTCACCTACGTGTAATGTATTGATGTGCGTGCGTATACACGTTCGAACGAGTTTAATCGGAACGTATCGTTTCGTCCACCGATACACGAATTCACGGTCACTTTGACTACATGTATACGTGTTCGTGTCTGCGGCTTACCCGTTCGATTACGAAACTATTGCTGGACTCGTGTTATGGTGAACGGTAATCGGTGCACGGGAACGCGATCGATCGTTTCGAGATTACCGAAATGGTATGCGTCCGACGAGCACGAGCTAAATCTTAGCACGCGAACTACGTTTATCGTAAGACCTTCACAAAAAGATACATATATGTTGTACTATAATTGAAGTAAAGCATAAACTCAAACTACTTGAGTCAGCCGAGTTTTAATATATTGAACGGTTAAACTTGAATTTTGTACGACGTTATGAAATTTTGTGAAACATAGTGCATCTATGATAAAAAAAGGGAGTTTCGCAAAATAGAATAAGGACTAATCATAAATGTATCCTTCCTTGATCTATAATTAGTACGGATCGTTAGATTAATTTCAAATCCGCATTTTTTACTTATGTCTTTTGCAATAAAAGACGAGAAGGCTGCTATGAGTATTAGTGGAGTATTTTCTTCAAATTTCTATTGAAATTTGTATTATTGCAATACACGTATTTTCATGTAAAAGAACCCTAACCTTGTGAACTCGTTACGTTGTGGGCTGTTTCGGACCATGGAGCCGAGAATCGGGCGGTTGTCACGGAACGTTGAATTCCATTATTGGCTATCGGTTTTAGGATACCGTACGAATCATCGGGGCTGTATCTCACTATATCCGTATAGATGAATATCGATTAACTCTTTTCAGGACCATAAAGTAATTTTGTTACGATTACTATTCGATCTCTTTCGGTTCATACTATCAGAACGACTTCGAATTTTAATGGTCATTTTCTATTTAATAACTGATAACCCAAATCATGAACTATAGAAAACCGTGAAATACAATTTGAAGTAAAACGTGCAACTATGAAAGGAATATTATAACGTGTTAAAGCTTCCATTTTATGTACATAACAGTTATCCTCTTAGATAGAAATTATTATTTCATGAATTTTTCGTTAGACGCATACTACACATTATTTTGCAATTAATTAAATGTTACTCGTATTATATGTCGCTCAATTCTGGCCCCAGGTAGAACAACCTCACGAATCATATAGCTTATCTATCAACACTAATCTATCTTCTATCATATCATCAACCAATATACCTAGCATACACTAGTTTAATTACGACTTCCACGAGATGCACGACATGCCTTGATCGCGCAAATTTTGTTAGTACTTGGTTTATCCACCGCACGAATTGTTAATATAACAAAGAACCGATAACGATACAACTTGTTTGTCTACAAATGCAGTGCATCATCGATTAAGAGATACGAGTACAATGTCGTTGTACTTCATTAAATTAACAAAAGCGCGAATTCGTTGAAACGATATGCACAGAATTCCACAATCGATTTTAAGTTAAGGGAGAAATAGGATGGAAGAGATCGCATGACGTATTTGTCCGCGTAATATCTCGAGATTACAATGTCCATTTTCACGTTGGATAAAATGGAAATTCTAGCCAAATGTAACACAGATACGGGGAACACGTGACCAACGACACGAAAAGCTCACCTTCGCATGATGAAAGGGGCATATCTGGAAACATAGTTTTCTCATTGCATAGTCAGTTTGCGAGTTGTACCATCGAATCAGAATAATATGTTTGGTATCGTTCTACTTCAATGCTTAAAAGATGTACGAAAAGGAAAAATCAAGAAATTTCTAATTTATTCAAATACCAAATGAAAAAGCATAATAATATTATGCTAGTATCTGCCAATACTGAGATTTATCAAAGATTATTCATATTTCATTTTATCTTGAACAATGCACGACATCTGATTTCTTGAAATTCCTTTGAAATCAGAGTTATCGAAGTCAAGACGAAATTAATTCTCTCATCACTCTTTCCTTTCTATGAGATAATTATAATTGATATAGAAATCACTAAATTATTATATCAATATTTCATAAAATAATTCCTTCTCAAATTTAAAAAATTCATAAAAATTAAAAAAATGTTACTAGAGAAAAAATTTTGTTTCGTTATTATTAAATTAAATTACCAGACATAACGAGGAAAAAGAATATCTCGTTCCTCTAAATTATTTGTTTAGATAAAATACGCGTTTTCGGTTCACGAAATCCCCGATGAGAATATCCAGTTTAAACGTACCGCGAATCAGTTAACTGGTTTTCGACGTCATCGAAATTGGTCGGTATATTAATTAAAAAATACGTCGTGATCAATTCAACGAAGTGAAATCCCGTGGCTACTGAAATTATGCCGAATGATACTTTCTATTGGTCCTTGGATCTGGATTAAATAAATCATCACCGTGTTCCCCGTGATATCTAATTGTTAACAAAAGTGAATAACTTTTTAATTGTTAAACAAATAATTACACTTTAGGAAAATTGTACTGTCGGAATAAAGAATTAAACTTCACTAAAACTTTAAATTTCCATTTGCCAAGTGATATTTTTAATTTTAACGTGTTATTGCACTTGGAAAAGGCTTGTCTTAAAAGTTAAAATTTAAGATGGTCAACTACTTTTGTACTTCATCGAAACAAAATATTACGGATGGTTCAGTGAACCGATTATCTCTCTTCGTACCTTATCCGGAAGCGATTGATTTCGATGTGCACGAATAATAAGATTTTCCCCGTCCGTGCCTGCGCAATTTCTTTATCCTCCTATGCATTCTCCACCCTCCATCTAATTCCGATCGTTTCGCTTCCACGAACTATCCGCAAAAGTTGCACGGTTTGTGCGTTCGTAAATTCAAGTTAGTTCAAGTCGGAAGAAGTAGTTACGTACGAGTAGTCCCGAGTTAAGTAGTTATCGTATACTATTAAACCTACAGCGTGCAAGTCGATGGGAGAAGATGTCCGTGAACGAGTGTGCATGTGAATATGTACGTAGAAGTATATGTATTCTTAAGCGCTACATTCGATGATCGATTATTACGATTAGGTTAGTTAATCTACGTATATGAATGAATTGGATTTGAGCCCTACGACTCGGTTTTATAGTTGCAACAATAAACGCGATGAGTATCCGTTCCAAGAACTGTTTACTGCGTGTCCTAATCTTCCCTTAAGTATAAATACGCGCAATTGAGATTAATTGCGTGCTACGCTACTAACTGTGTTCAACCCCTTTAAGTGGTTGTACCATAACGTTTACGGGGTTAATTACGTTGCGTATCGGTGTGCTTATCGCCTCGAAAAAACCACGAGAAAACGATTAAATCGAGATTGACAGGTTTTTTTTTATACGAGTCTGTGACAGACCATCGTTTCTCGGCATTGTCATTTCTAGGAAACTTTAATTGACCGAAATAATACTTAATCTCGCGATTACTCACTCGTCAATAGACCGCGCAGGCACACGGCTTCTAATAATACTACTCTTAAAGCGTATCGATTATTAAAGCACCACCTAATTAATTCTATTATCTATGTTTAATTAACTGTTAGCCCTCGTCTTCACTAGCATAGTAGACGCGTTTCGTCGCGTGTAAGAGGTGTTCGTGTGATCGAGGACACGCGAGTGGATAAAAGCGTTAACTTCTTTTGGTCATTTAAAAGCACTTAACTTAATATGAATTTTCTCTTCATTTTGAATTTGTAAATAAATAATTGTTAAAACTGGATTACGTGGCTATAATAATCATAACGTATCTCACCAGCATAAATTACAAACAAATTTTGAAGTTTTAAGAAAGCGTTACTTGACACTTTTATCCACTTGAGTTTTCAATTCTAACCAGCGGCCTCGAAATCGATCGGATCGTCGATCACGATTACCCTTAATCGTGTATTCAGTCTCTATCCCCTAATGGATATATTGCTTGGCGTCAGTGACGTCACAGTTTCTGAATTGACTAGTACCATTATGTTTTACTTATGTATCGAGAGTTCNTACCCTTAATCGTGTATTCAATCTTTATCCCCTAATGGATATATTGCTTGGCCAAGCGTCAGTGACGTCACACTTTCTGAATTGACTAGTACCATTATGTTTTACTTATGTATCGAGAGTTCGTGATTCGGTTTCGCACGTCGTCCTTCGGTCACAGAGTCGCCACAGCATCTGTGAGCGACGAGAGACGAACCGCACAGGCAGGGCGCTACGCCCGCGCCTGACAAAGCTTCACTTCCGTTTTTTATCGTACTGGCATGCATCGTAGACGATAGTATTGACTAGACGAGATGTAACACGCGAATGGCAACGTAGTATATGAATCGCGCGAAATCGTGCTTAAATTCGTAGGCTTCACACCGGTTTTACAGTTCATTTGTACGCGTACAACGTACTCGATACTCGCTGGTGAAAATGAGTTTGTGTAAAAAACAGTAGTACGCGCTATCGAATCGTTAAAAGATGGATTTAATGAAAGGATGGTGTCGAAGGCGTCGAGTGATATAAGCTCATTCGTGTACGTTTCTAAGGAGTTAAAAGCATCATACGTTGTATTTGATTTCCTCCGTTATTAACTTGTGCTTTTGAATTAGGCAAATAGAAAATCAACGGAAGATGGGTTTCGCACTTACGTCACTCGATTTTTTGTTTGCCACTATGCAAGATGTTAATATCGTCAGGGTCAAGAAATAATAAAGTATAAATACTCTACTGAAGCTTATCTAATTTACGATCTAATAAACAATCTTTTTTATTATAAAAGCGGTATCATGTACGAATGAATAAATATACCTTGAAAAACTTTTATACAAAAATAAATCTTGTACGCTTTCTTACAATCTGTATAATTTTAATTGATCAAAGTGAATTATATATCTATAACAAATTAATGAAGCGTATAAATTATTTCAATTATAGTAATTAACATCCTGCATAAAGAGAACACCCAAGTCGATAATTACTGTCAAACAGACATCAATGAACGATATATGTAATATTGTAAATCACTAATCATAATACTTAAACCTACGACTTGACCCAACCCCCGAATCTCGAGTACGCCTTACAAAGATTTTCGTGTCCTCACTTGATCATGATACTCACTGCCGTGGGTCCCTGAGAAATCGTAGACTCCTTGGCTGCCTCTTCGACCTCCTTAAGTTTTTCTTCAGCTTTTCGTTCTTTCAACGTTTTCAGGAGTTTCCACTTGGACCCGGGTGGTCCGGGACTCACCTGGCCGTCCTTTAGGGTCGTGTCGGAGCTACCGCAGGATGACGAATCGATTTTGATCTTCGGTAAGCTGATGGTGGCCGTCGTCGCCGTCTCGGCACTACCGGCTCCGTCGCGTTCGAGGCCTTCAAGGACAGTGCTCTCTGAGTCCCAGGCACCCGGGATACTAACCGACACCTCGCTAGGCGGTACACTTACGCTACCTTCGCGAGACAGCGATTCTGAGCCCGGATGAATCTTTTCTCCCTGACGGAACGTCGAAACGCTGGAGCTGCACCTCGACGTTTGTTCGTCCGTGTCCTTCGGCAACTCCTCCTCCTCCTCCTCGTCTATAGATTGTACAGGACTGTCGGGTCCAGAAGTCTCGCCGGAAGAACCCTCCTCCATAGGTTTCTCTTTTTCCTTTTTAACATCCTCCTCGTGTGCCCAAGTATGGTAATCGGTTACCCTCGCAAATACCACCTCTATACTTTCCGCAGATTTTCGTTTTGGTATCGGTTTTTCGTCACGGTACCTGTCTCGTTCCTTCGTGCCGTTCACCTTACTTCGTACTTCTTCCTTATCACTTATCTGATCTTTAGTCTTCACAGCTTTGAGCTTCAATTCTTTCAGTACAAACGACATCTTCTCCTTCACCGCCTCGTCAGGTTTGTAATGATCAGTCTCTTCAGGTTCCTCCACCAAAGCCTCACCCATTTCTACCTCTACCTGCGACTGCCTTTCGAGTTCCTCCAACTTTCTCAGCTCGTACCGATACCATTCGTCCTCAGAGTCGATCGAATCTTCCGTGCTTTGCCTCCTGGAGGAAACTCTTGAGGTGCTACGATAGGAATGCGTACTCCGGTTGTCCTCGTCCAACTCTCCCGGCCTCGATCCCGTCCAAGGAATCTCCAAGGATTGTTGATGTCGCGTGGCGAATCGGCTTCCGGACGTTTGTCCCCTCGTGCTTGACGCTGATGGGCTACCTTCCGAGGGTGGAGCCTCCTCTGATATACTGGTCACCAGCTCCGGAAGCCTGGTGCTACTAGATTTTTCGCTTTTCTCGCTCTTTTCCGACATGTCTTCTGGATATTCGAAACTAGCCTCCAGCGGTTGGACGGAGCCCTCGTCGGACTTCTTCTCATTACCATCCTCACTGGGGGGTTGATCGTCGGATACCGTCGACGATTGTCTCTGCCGATATTTGGCCAATGCTCTGGACACCGCGAATTCCATGCTCGACCCGCCCATTATGGTCACCGGTGGAAGTTTCGGAGCTTTTTCGTTAGGTGCTTCATCAGAACTGCCAGTGCCTCGTTTCAGATCACCAATGGTTTGGAATATGGAAGAACCACCAGAACCGGAACCAGTGCTCTTGCCTGATGTTTCCTCGTCAAAAGCACCGATTTGGTCGAAAACCTCGTGCTCGGTCTCTTTCTTCTGTTCCTTTTCTTTACCCCACCCATCTTGAAGAGCCTGTTGTTGCAATTGTTCTTGGTGTTGCTGTATTTGTTGCTGAAGGACCTGCTGCTGTTGTTGCTGCTGCTGCTGCTGCTGTTGCTGTTGCTGCTGCTGTTGTATATATTCTTTTTGTTGTGAGATCAGCGCCTGTGTCGTTGGTTGTTGTTGTTGTTGTTGTNGCCGGAAGAACCCTCCTCCATAGGTTTCTCTTTTTCCTTTTTAACATCCTCCTCGTGTGCCCAAGTATGGTAATCGGTTACCCTCGCAAATACCACCTCTATACTTTCCGCAGATTTTCGTTTTGGTATCGGTTTTTCGTCACGGTACCTGTCTCGTTCCTTCGTGCCGTTCACCTTACTTCGTACTTCTTCCTTATCACTTATCTGATCTTTAGTCTTCACAGCTTTGAGCTTCAATTCTTTCAGTACAAACGACATCTTCTCCTTCACCGCCTCGTCAGGTTTGTAATGATCAGTCTCTTCAGGTTCCTCCACCAAAGCCTCACCCATTTCTACCTCTACCTGCGACTGCCTTTCGAGTTCCTCCAACTTTCTCAGCTCGTACCGATACCATTCGTCCTCAGAGTCGATCGAATCTTCCGTGCTTTGCCTCCTGGAGGAAACTCTTGAGGTGCTACGATAGGAATGCGTACTCCGGTTGTCCTCGTCCAACTCTCCCGGCCTCGATCCCGTCCAAGGAATCTCCAAGGATTGTTGATGTCGCGTGGCGAATCGGCTTCCGGACGTTTGTCCCCTCGTGCTTGACGCTGATGGGCTACCTTCCGAGGGTGGAGCCTCCTCTGATATACTGGTCACCAGCTCCGGAAGCCTGGTGCTACTAGATTTTTCGCTTTTCTCGCTCTTTTCCGACATGTCTTCTGGATATTCGAAACTAGCCTCCAGCGGTTGGACGGAGCCCTCGTCGGACTTCTTCTCATTACCATCCTCACTGGGGGGTTGATCGTCGGATACCGTCGACGATTGTCTCTGCCGATATTTGGCCAATGCTCTGGACACCGCGAATTCCATGCTCGACCCGCCCATTATGGTCACCGGTGGAAGTTTCGGAGCTTTTTCGTTAGGTGCTTCATCAGAACTGCCAGTGCCTCGTTTCAGATCACCAATGGTTTGGAATATGGAAGAACCACCAGAACCGGAACCAGTGCTCTTGCCTGATGTTTCCTCGTCAAAAGCACCGATTTGGTCGAAAACCTCGTGCTCGGTCTCTTTCTTCTGTTCCTTTTCTTTACCCCACCCATCTTGAAGAGCCTGTTGTTGCAATTGTTCTTGGTGTTGCTGTATTTGTTGCTGAAGGACCTGCTGCTGTTGTTGCTGCTGCTGCTGCTGCTGTTGCTGTTGCTGCTGCTGTTGTATATATTCTTTTTGTTGTGAGATCAGCGCCTGTGTCGTTGGTTGTTGTTGTTGTTGTTGTTGTGGAACAGGCTGCGATACTTGTTTGTGTTTCATGCTGGATGTTTTCATTTTAGCAAAGAACGGAGGCTCTTGATTCACGTCGGATATCACGCTATCCTCGTCCTCGGACAGGCCGCTTTGTCTACCACTGCTGCCCTCGGTTTCGGAATGCTCTGGGTCGGATAAGGATTGAGACGGATGGCTTCGTCTCTTGGCTTTTTGTAGAATTCCAGACACAGTCGACACCAGGATATGCTTCTTCTTTTTTCTAGCGGCTTGACCCCTGCCACGGCCTCTGACCATGCCTTCCGCTGGAAGCCTCTGCTGCTGCTGCTGTTGCTGTTGCTGTTGCTCTTGGGACATGTCCAGGTCTTCTCTTCTTACGCCACCGGGTAACGAGTGACTCCTGTGCCTTTTACTGAGATGCAAGTCGGGCAACCAATTGCTCATCGAGCTCATCGCGTTCTTCAGGGAAGAACCCCGTCTGATTTTCTTGCCAGCTTTCGCATTCTCTATCTCGTGATCCTTCAAGTTGCTCGCGATGCTTATGTACCCGGATTGCGACACTATAACGCTGGAGGCGTCGTAATACTCACTCGGTTGATGTTGCGTTTGTTCGATTCCTAGTAACCTCGTGGTTTCGTGATCTTGCATGTATTGATGCTCTCTTTGCCGCTGCCTCTGATACGCATCGGTCAATTGTGCGCTTTCTGTGCTGGTCAGTCTTTGACTGTACGGTTGATATTGTTGTTGATAAGCTTGTGTGTAACTCTGGTTCGCATAAGTGTGATGATACTGATGATGAGCCTGATATGCCGGCGGCTGCGGGTACCTCCTGTCAGTATACGGACTTTGAGTGTAGCTACCGTCGGATGTTAATGATCTAATGCTGGAGGACGTCGAATCGTGAGGTATCTGATCCTCCATCGAATTTAACCACGAAGTTTCGTTCGTCTCGGTGCGCGGCAAATTAGCGCTGGTCGGGTAATACGACAAGGCGTCGGTTATATTACCCGTGGGGAACATTGTGCGATACATTGCGGCTTTGTATCCTTCGTGATTCGTCATTCCGTCTGTCGTATATACACTCCTCAACGGCTTCTTTGTGTGCGCTATCGCGCCCGATTCCGTGTACTGCACGCCGGCATAATTCTCCTGGTAGCTGTTGTTGAACTGATCCATCACGTCGGGATAATAAGCGGAGGTGGTGGTTTTCGGTCCATAGCCTCCGGCGCTGCTCGTGTACACACTCGTGATCGCCTGTTGTCGATTGCTGCCGGCCACGGAGTAAATCGCCGGCTGCTCAGATCTGTACACGTAATCGATCGAAGTTCCAGGCGGCACTGTATCGTACGTGTGTTGTAGCGTTTGTTGGCGTCTTTTCTTCGGACTCTGACAGGTGGTCGCGATCGCAGCTGGCAAGGACACAAAGTTGTACTCCTCCTTCGTGCTGGGCGTCTTTATGGACGTGTAACCGGACAAATGGTTCATAGCGATGACGTACGAGTGGCTGGTGACGGTAAACGTGACTGTGGTTGTGCTAGCGAAAGCGTCTCTGCCCTCTGGGGTATCGTAAAGCGGTTCCTGCGTGATTATGGACCCGCTTGTCTCCATGAGAGGTGGAATTGGACTGGCTAATTTGACGGTAGTCGTACTCGGGATTAAAGTCGATCTGGCGTGGTCCATCGAGTACGATGTAAGCATTTTGCTGATGGTACTCTTCGGAGAACTCGGTGATTTGTCCAGGCTGCTCCATCCGCTCATAGATGATAGGCCGGAATCAGATTTCGCCGCCACGATGTTCGCCACGCTCGGTTTCACGGCGTGTTTGGGTGAGATTCGCGGCGATTTAGGTGAGTGCGGTGTTCGCGGACTCAGGCGTCCCTGTTCCAAAGATACCAACTTTTCTGTGCTCCTCAGGAACGTGGGACTCTGAGCTCGTTTCGTTTCCATTTCCCTCTGATCGGACCCTGGCATCAGGAACGGTTCCGCGCTGTCTCGAGGAGCCGGTGGCGGTGGAGAACTAGGCGAAGGACTCGGCGGTGTTCTGCTTTCTTGGAACTCGAGATTTAATCGTGCGGCGCTACCGAAATAGCCATCCTGCCTGGTTCGAAGACTCTGCACGCTGTGTACGCTGTGAACGCTTCCCGCCGAATGAGTAGGAGACGGCGCTTTGTCAGTAGTTGTACTGAAAATCGTAGGAGAAGCACAGGTGACAGCCGCGAAACTTTCCACCATCAAGTCAGTCAGCTCTTTATTTTCTGCATACCCCTTGACTAAATTGCCAACGTCGATCGGCAACTGGATCACGGGGTCCGGACTTTTCTCGCGTACGGTCGAGGTGTAACTTAACCTGGATGGAGTGTAGGTACTGGAGATGGAATCCAGGTTCGTTCTGGACGTAGAACTCAGTCTTGGGGAAATTGACCTAGTCGTGAAGTCTCCGTCGGTAGCCAGACCACTGTCAGTGCTAACTCTGGAGATAGATCTACCGGTGGATCCCGGACTCTTCGAAAATGTCCAACTATCAACGTCCGTTTCAGCGTAGATTTTTCTCAGCTGCTCGTCTATGCTGCTCGCTTCTTCCGCCAACTTCGCCTCGGTCTCGGTACTGTACTGCCTCTTCGGGGACTCCATCAATTTCGTCTGTAAATCTATCAAATCCTGCGAATCCTTTGCAAATTTATTCGTTAACCTGTCTATTTCGTGTAGGTTCTCCAAAGCCACCTGATCGATGGAGCTAAGCCTGGAGAGCTGAGCCAGGTCTTGCTCGCTAACGCAAGGCGTGTTCCCCCGGTAGCTTTTGTAATCAGCCGCGCTGAACACCTCGCCCTCGTCCTCGTCCGCCTCATCTTCCTTTTTCGTAATCGCTTCTTGAATCTCTTCCTTCGTCGGCTTTGTCAATTCCTTGGTCAACTCTTCGAGTGCCTTCTCCTTAGTCGCATTCTTCTCGAAGATGTTCGCTTCCTTCTTCCCCGTATCGAACAAGTCCATGTCCTTTTTCCCGTTTCCATCCTCGTCCTCGGCCTCTTCCCAAATCATTCCCAGCTGCGACGTTGGCCTGGACGTGTCGCCGCAGATCAAATCTTCCCGGTACGCATTGTTCAGACTCCTGTAGAACGCCTCGTCAACGTTGGTCTCCTCGGCCAGAGTCTCCAGAGCGTCCAGATTTCTCACGTTCCTGTGCATATCGGTAACGACCGCGGCAGCAGTTGAACTATCCTGCGTAAGTCCGTGCATCCTCGCGATCTCCTGTTGCGTCAGCTTCTCTCGGATCGCGTTCGTCTCCTCGATGCTCATCGTAGCTTCTATGCTCTTCGCGATGGCGTCCAGCTCGCTGACGGAGCTCTGCTGATTCACCAGTGACTCCTCTACGACGTTCGTAGTCTCGCTGTGTGTTCCGCTGCTTGCGTAGAACTCGATCAATTGACTAATCACTGTTTGCTGTTCGTAAAGAAGACCCTCGAGTTTTTCTAGCCTTTCCCACATCTTGATGTACTCCTGGCTGAGGAGATCCAACGCTCTCCAGGCGTACCTTAGCTCCTTCTCCAACGTGTTCAACCTTGTGCCGAGTCTCTCCATGTAATCTCCGATTATGTAATCGATGTTGGTCTCCGTCGTAGTAGGGCCGAAAGCTGGTAAAACCGGCGAGTGAGCCCTTGGGCTGGTTGGGGCTGGCCCGCCCAGCTTCGTCGAGTCCATTTTCATCAAGTTTACGTTCTCGAAGCAGCGGGTGTTCCTTACGATTCTAAGATTCGATGCACTTTTTAGGATGACCCTCCTCGCGATTCATCGTCGTGTGTTGTGCGAATTGTAACGTAAACGAGATTACAGTGGACCAAGAAGGAACATTCGCGACGGTCTAACGAATGTCTCGGTGATGATACGGGAATTCGAAACACTGTGCACGTTGTCGATCTCCATGTCCATCTTTCACGCTACCATCGCTTTTCACTGTCCACACGTCAATCGATTGTTCACACTTTTGTCCGTGCACTCATACTACGCGCGTACTATATTGTCACTAGTGTTTTTTTGTCCTTTGTGTGTTCTTCACCCTTTTTTATATCACACTAGAGTTGCGTACAGAAAGTTTGATGATATTGTCGACCGCGATCTAGGTGAATCGTTCGAGATCGCACGACACACTTTGCGAAATGGGCACTTCGAAACCAGTCTCGTGCGTTCATGCCGCTACCNGATTGTTTGGTATTAATTGCCAATTATGATCGTAACAAAAATAGAACGAGAGGAAACGTAAAAGTATCTCATCAACACAATTTCTTCATTTTCTTGCAATTAATCTGAACAAAAATGTCGACATTTTCACGTCTTGTAAAATAACCTGCAAATCCCATTGAACTATCATAAAATACGATGGATGCGTTCGATTAACTTGTTAATTAAAAAATTATTCTCACAATTGTAAGATAACTTTAATTCATGTCAAAACGTTATAGTGATAACTAATTCATTATTGTAATTTGCCGTGCGTATCCGCAATTAGATCGAACGCAGAATTTCTTAGGCTGACAACATGAATCAGGGAGGACCATTAAACGCGCGCCCAGGTGTTTCCGCGAGCTGACGCCTTAATTAAAGCGCACATCGTCAAGCATTGATGCAATACGCGACGCGAGACGACGCGCAACGTGACGCGTTGTAAAAGGTATGCGCTCGGAGTAATTACTGACTGCTTTCAGATTGCATTTTCATTAGCGTCGATTTCACCTCGCGGTTACGTGCGGGCCGGCGTGATTGTTCGATAAATATACTTCTCCTTTAAATGATACGGTGTGACTACTTCAATTCAAAAATCGTTTTTAGTAACGTTAATAATGGAAATTTATAATCTTCAAATAAATCAGTCAATATTCGCACATTAGTACTATTTCCTGTTGTCGTAACGTAAAGTAACACAGAAATTGATATAAAATCATGGATTAAATCGGTGACAGAGGAGATTGCATGAAGGGACAGCACGTTAAGCGAACCGATCTCTTGTATCTTTCGAAGCATGAAAGTATTGATCTTTCACCTGACACGATTTAATTCATGTCGCACGCAGATCTAAAACGGAAAGAATTGTGCTGATCCGGATAACAGTCACAGATAACATTTCTATCAACGTCACTGTTAAAACATATTTTTTAAATTAGAAATTAAATATTTTTTCTAAAACAGTTGAAAATACCTTTTGTAATAAATTGTATACTCGTCTCATTTTATTTTCTTCACATTTTTTTTGTGCGAGTGTATGTAATATTTAAAACTGCCATTTTAATACTGACTTCGACTTATTCCTGAAGCCAGGATTCCGGATTAAGACAATATTTGTTCATTCTCCTCTTAGTCGGAGGTTAATACCGATATAACTGCACAATGCGTTTCGGGCTTAGCGTTGCTTATATCGGAAAATCGATAAGTCCGCGGGAAAATATTACAAATATTATGCAACCGTTGTCGCATAAACAAGAAACTGTCTGGAGAATTTTTACGATATTCTCTCTCTCGTCGTGATTCGGGTGATATATTTCAGTAGTTGAAGATTACGCGTTTTCTACGTCGTCGCGTTGCAGCAAATCAATAGCGCATTTTTAGATTGGACCAATGTTCCGTTTCTAAACCCGAGTTGATGGAGCGTTCTTGAATATTAGAATGCAAGCCGAATGAAACATCTATGCTTCATTTGTTATTGTTTAAGCAAATAATTTTTATTTAAAATTAAAGTACTCTTATTATTATTGAGGACACATGTCTGTGTAAGCATTTCATAGCAATGATTTCAAACGGTTTTGAGGTGAACTGTTCTTGACAGAATTGTCATGCATATCCGTCAATCAGATTCAAATACAAGTGGTTGACATTTTTAAATAATAAAAGTTTTGGATTTCCGAGGAAAAAGTAATTTTTGTTTTACTATTTCGTTAAAAGGTATTTTTCGACTGATGAAGCGTTGTCATTTGATACTAAACGAGCTAGTGTTAATTTCCAATGTTACAAGGAAAAACTTTCATACATATAAATTTAGTTCTTCGCATTTATTATAGAAGGAGCGTAGTTATATTCAAAAGGTCACGTAGAGGCAGATTTATAATTCTCATATTATAGTTAGATGAAAGATTGAAGCTATAGATATGACAAAAAACCTATTACTATCATTGTGACTTATTTCCTAATGAACCCAATTTCGTTCAAATTTAAAACGCAACGATGGAAAAAGCGAGTCTATTAGGAAGTGAAAACAGACAGAATTGAAATCGGAAAGTTTTAGTAGTTGCCCTCCCGATATTACCGTTTACGGTTTCCGGAAAACAGTGTATCTGTCAGATCCAATAAAGGCTTAAATGTATCTTCTCTGTATAAATGGAAATTCGGTCGAACTGAATTCTTTTATCTCATGCTACGAATTGGAAAGCAGAGAAAAGAGCGAGAAAAATGATTTTCCTCCCAAGGCAATGCACTGTGTCTCATGTTTTATGTATAATTGCATTTGTCGAATCAGAACTAGTTTATCATAATTACGAACGAACTGACATTAAAAATTAGTCAAAGTGCATTAGGAATATGTTAAAATTGCTTTAAACGTTAGATATTAGAGCCATATCAGAGAACTGATAAAATTTCATACTCTCACGATCTAATACACGTCTACACGACTCAGTTGCATTCATCAATGATTAGACATGATCGGACCTTCAAAGGCACTCACGATTTTATTTACAGAAAGTATATTAACAATCCATAGAAAAAAAAACTATGGAAAGTTTTGTGAGAAATAAAAATAAAATTCGTTATCTAGGATTAGGTGGATCTTCGAGCTGGGTTCATTAATTCGTGGAGCTGTTAGAAGTTTCCAACAAACTCGTGATCCCTCAAGCTGTAATAAACTGGATAACTGCGGAGGGATGGTGCATCTGGATCAACCAGAAGCTATACGGAAGGTAACTANTCCATAGAAAAAAAAACTATGGAAAGTTTTGTGAGAAATAAAAATAAAATTCGTTATCTAGGATTAGGTGGATCTTCGAGCTGGGTTCATTAATTCGTGGAGCTGTTAGAAGTTTCCAACAAACTCGTGATCCCTCAAGCTGTAATAAACTGGATAACTGCGGAGGGATGGTGCATCTGGATCAACCAGAAGCTATACGGAAGGTAACTAACGATGCAAGTTGTAAGATGGACTTGATATGCATCGAGTGGCGTTGCTCATTGCGGATTTCTAAAAATTTCATTCTATACGTCTTCCGAACAACGTACATCTATACGTAGTGAATAGGTTGAACTTTCGGTGTAACCATTGCGATATAAACAATGTCAACGTCAGCATTCTCGAGTTTCTTATGAAAAAGCGTGAGATTATCAATGTATTCAATCTTTTGCTTTATTCTAATTTCTAAAAAATAGTTGAAAACTTGTAATAACAGCGAGAAATCCATCACAAGATAAGGAGACTAATACAACGCCATGCCTAACCGTATCAAAATTCCTGGTGGTTGGTTTAAAGAGAAGAATGCATGTCGGGGCTGAAGCCACAGAGACCAGACTAGGCGCCCACGGAACGGGCTAACGTTGACAGGAAAAGGAGAAAGGATGCGGAAGAAAATAGGTTGACCGTGTAATTACTCACACCCAGGTAGCCGTTTGCCATTGTTTCGAAAGTTTCTAGCCCCGTGGGCGCAGCCGGTCCTGCGTTTAAGCCGCTTAATGCAATCATAAATTTTAATTTTCAATTTTGCTGCAGACGACCGTGCTTTCCTCTTCTACTTTTCGTTCCTTTTCTTTCTGCGGTAATTCAAAAAGAAGTGAATATCGATTTGCGGTAACGAAACATTGTTTATATTGGACCTGAACTTACGGTTCTACAAATGTTTCATCGGAAAAGTTATTGTTCATAATTTAGTCTTAATTTTCAATAGAAATGAATTGACGTGACACCCAGTGAAATCTGTGTGTTCGGAAAATTATTTGTTAGACATAAGGTGAAACGTAAGAGACGAAACGAGGGAATAAGTAATCAACGAAAATGATATCATTAATTTGGCTGTAACACATTATATTAATTATGCAGTACTTGATTTAATACTAAACCAATGATTCTTCTTGTAGAAACATTATGTACGCCAAAAGGTAAACTATTTAATCAAATATTTTGTGAAAAGGAAATGAAGGTCCTGAAATAATGATGGTTGAAGATCGAGACATTTTTCTTTGGAAAGAATGGTTTCTCTCCCTTTAGAAGACCAACTGGAAATAGGATTAGTCCCTCGTGTTCCCTTCCTCGCGTATCTTATTTCCTGCGTGACCTTCAACCTACGTATCCCATGAGAATAGATACAAAGGATACGGGGG
>SMSR01015855.1:68647-79321 GCA_019453355.1 Ceratina japonica | reverse complement strand
TGAGCTAATCAACTAATTAACACGTAAAATACATGTGAACTCCGTAACGAAACGTTTTACACCATCTGTCAAAGAGCTATATCGATACGTTAAACGAATTTCCACCCACAGTTGCCCTTTACGTTCGATTTCATTGCGAATAAAGTGAATATTCCAATTTCTGCTAATGTTACAATTTCTGCCCACTGACGTATTTTATGTTATCTTAAAATCATACAAAAATGGCCAGTGTAGAAATTGGGACATGTGCAATGTGCGACGTCGTTTACCGTAAATATTAACAATTATGACAATAATTATGATTTGATGGTAATTATAATTACAAAGTAGACGTAAATATGTGGAAGGTTATGAGAGAATAAACGAATGACTAATTGTAATTCCAAATGAAATGAAAATTAATAGAATAATTACACAGTGAATACCCACGTTTGAAAATTCAATGAATTTAATTGATTATGGACAGCACAGGACATTTTTAAAAATATTATATTTAATAATTGTCTCATTTTCTTTGAACTCCTAATCCAATTTACCTACTTAATACTCGTTTAAGCTTATCAAAAATCCACAGAGTGTGGTCAGGTAAATTCGAGTGAACCTGAAAGTTACGCGATGAAACATCTTTTTCGACCTCCGGCGAAATCTTTTTGAAAGAATGGACGACGGTCGTCCTTTCACAATCCCCTACGGCGATTTTCTTTTTCCCGGACTGGGGAGAAGCATGAGAAATTTTCGCTCTGATGTCGAATAACACCAGGGACGTACATACGATTTATCATGAAAGGGGTGAGGAGGGGGATGAAGTCGTCTAGCTAGCCTCCGTGTGCCATAGATCACGAATGTAGGAAGATTACGGTCGTACGTAATCTTCTAGGCAGCCTGTACAATTTCCTAGGACGACAGATCACAGAATCCCGGTGATGGTTTACACGACGGCTGCTTGAAAATCAGAAGAAATTCAATCTCAATGTTTTCTCTCTCTTCTACGAGTGACAATCGACAGTTTTTTAATCAAATAACTATCCACGAAGGTTCAGATCATTCTCTCCTACATAAAGATGATCAAAAGATCCTCCTTGTATAATAATATCGAATCTCGTTTTTAAATCTAATTATATATACGTAATATTAGTATAAAATAGAAATAATGTAAAACTCGCTCTACTGTTTGTACACCTAAATCAGCTTACTATGAACATTTTGATCGATATTGTCTGTTATTTGCATGGTTACTCGTGCCACTGCAATCAATTAGTTAAAAAAGAATAAATTCTCCGCAGAAAAATATAATCCAATCGTTAACATTGTACGCTAGCATTGCTTATACGACGGGATGACCTAAAAAAAAACGAGGACCGGAAAAATGCCATCGTTCAAAAATGGGAAATGGCGCGTCAGGAAAAACGCGAACTTGGATGACGACAGTGACATGTAAAGAATGCAATATTGACGGGGAATCGATAATTCGATGTCCGTCGTCCGCCAAAATTGGATCTTCTTGAGTTTTTAAGCGAAACGTTTATACGTTTATTTCACGATATTCTCCTCTCTTTTTTGTTGTTTTTACGGAATAAATCAATAGAAAGGGATTGTTTAAGTTACCACAAGTATCTTGGAAAGTATCTTCTGTAAAAATTAAAAATAAAAATTATAGTTGATTTGATTGAATTGCGATTTCCCCTGATATAAACGACCTGGTGTATCTGTGGAGGGTTAAATATCTTAAGGACAAGATTGCTCGTACATGAAAATTGTCTTTGCACAATTTCACCAAGAATTTATGGGAACTCAAATAATAACGAAAATTCGTGTTGACCTACATGTTTTGTATAACGAGTTTAACTTTGTAGAGCTTGTTAAAAAGTGTATAATAATTTATAATTGAAGTGAGGTAATATCACTCTCGGTATAATTCGAAACATCATGAAAATAGGTCATATTATAATTAATTACGACAAGCGAATAAGAAGAAAATTAATTTGTGACACCTCGCTTTAAAAGCATTTTGAAATAATTATTATCCTTTTCAAATCCTTTTAATTGGGCTAATTAAAAGTTTCATAAATTAGCAATGTATTTAAGTAGATAAAGTAATGGTAGATATAATATAGAAATTATCGTCACTTAATAAAATTCTCATTTCCAACTTTTATGGCCGGAGGATTTTCACTTTCAGAGATTCTTTCTCTGAAATGAATATGTACACATGAACGCCCGCCAGCTAAAATTCTTATTCGTTAAACATCCGTTTCATAGTTTCCCTTGTACTAATTGCGGAACGCTTTTATAAAGTAATTATGTCTGCGGGCTGTACAAGCTGAAAGCTGTATCTTCTCAAAATAATAATGTAGTACATCTAATTTAGTAATCTTCACGTAGAACGAATTTGCAAAATTTATAATAACAGTCTGTGTACGACCGTGTAATAAAAATTGTAATATCTACTATGTTTCGAAATCTCGCTCGTATCAGAAAACGCGATCCATCCGATACGAAGACGTTCATTATTTAGCCATAAAATCAATAAGACACGAGGAACGTATTCTAGTTCTCCTACGATCACGATTAAAATAATATCAGTACGAAAGATTCACGGACATTCGGAGATCCAGATTCATACGGATACCTATTCAATAATTCACGCGGCATTATCGATAGTCGTTGAGAATACAGCGAGAACCGTTCTCACAAGAGGTTGAAATTCTTCATGTCCTATCTAAAAATACGATAAAACTTGGTGTATTCCCGATGCAATCCATCTTTCGGTAGCGATACGTGGAACAAAGTGTCGAAAGGGCGAAGTGGACGTATCAGGTCAGATACGGTTTCCGGTGAACACGGCATACGCTGGCTTCTTCACCTTTCACGGAACATCCAGCCGACGATAACGCTCTCGTATACGTTGGTATAATGCGCGTGAAATGCGAAACGACGCCGCGAGATTTTTATATGTACAAGCAACGTAGAGGAATATTGAGGCCACGTTGCTACTCAAACGATAATGGCAATGGTATACTGCATGAAACGAACTTCAATATTCCTTAAATATTTAAATATGACAATTGTAAATATGCTGGCAAAAACATGCTTGAAACGAAGTTTATACAAGAATTTAGACTTAAGAACCAATTCAATAACTATAGTAACTTATCCATCCATATTATATAATATATCCATCTATACTACATGAGTCTATGCTATACATATGAGGTAAATTAAATTAGAGAAATTAGAGTCAATATTTCTGTAAAGGATCTTGTTTCGTGCATAACACACTATAGCAGATTAAAATTAAAATTTAGTGAATCTACTTTTTGATTGATTATTAATCTCATAGCTAATTCCAACGGGTCGGCATACAATGGGAGTTGGCAAGTAAGGGGATTCTCTTCATCGACGTTTCGTTACGTGGACGGAAATCCAACCGGTAACGGCGCTAACGCAATTTCTAATTATATGGATTTTATCCCCATAGAGTGATTTTACGGACAAAATCTCGCTTCCTGCTTGCTATTCGTCGAGCAGTAAAGGAGAACGTACAACCCGTTACTCATATGTTGCTTTTTATACACCTCTAAATATCTATATACTTTATGTCATAATCATTTGTTGATTTCAAAATACATTACCTACAAAAACTGATTTTATCATTTCCTATAGTCTCATCTTTTTTTATGTTTGGAGTAAACAATATCCAAATGAAATATTTATTTTTACTTATAGCGTTTCAGAAATTCTTTGCGTAATTTAGAGCGTAACGATTTAAAAAAATATAGTTCAAAAATCAAAGCTTCATTTTCATATCTTTCAAAATAATAATGTAAAATGAATTTGTTCAAATCAAAATACTTCCCTCCTCGGACTATTCAATAATCATCCACTAAGCTTCGCTTTCCTCTATGGCCTATGGTTACGGAGTAACCGGATTATTTCACTTCAGCGTGGACAGCCTATGTGCATATTCATAGCGGATGTTTCCCGAAATGTCAGCGACTGCTTTATTACCTACCTAGCCGGAGAATTACACAGGAATACGAGAAAGTGCGAAAGAAGAGATTGAAAAAGCGTCATTCTTCTCCTTAATAGTGGAAAGTAAAATGAAACGGAGGGAGAGAGAGAGAGAGAGAGAGAGAGAGGCATAATTTGAATTCCAGCGGTTCAGTCTTCAGACGCCGGAGCTGATAATGGATTATCCACGTCCTCCTCTACCCTGGGCTCCTCTTTCTATGGAGATTAATCTTCGTTTAATACCGGTGTCGACTTCATGAATCAGCAGCGTACCGCGAAACTTCCCACCTTCCGGTCGCGTCGCTTCCTCGTTGCGACTTTCTTTCATGGAGATGCCAAAAAGCGTCGGTGCTCCTCACGGAAAAGCTTTCCATCGCTTCAGACTCTCTGCGTCCATTTTCAATGAGAATGCCAGGCTTGAGTCTGGAAATCGATCACTCGACCATGCATCGGACGACTTCCAGCCTCTGTACGTGGTAGTGGTAAGTATAATACATATGTAAGTACGTAGATGTGACCTAACCTTCAGGCGAGAGAACAAGTTCAACGTTCAAGTCCACGTGCTTGAAATACAGACTTCATCGTACTCGAATGAATTGTTGACTGCTTTACAAACGCTGTTGTAAAGTGATATTTTAAATCGATTTCCTTTCTTATTCTAAAGATTTTTCGTTTTTTACGATTAGTCTGTTCTAACAAACAATTGTGAAAGAGAACGAGAAAGGCTAAAGAAAGGAACACTCGTAAAATAACGGTACGAACTTCGACAACGTGCAAAGCACTTGAGGGTGTGGTAAAGTAGGTCCTTCCCCTCGAAGCTATGCCTTGGGCCTAAGGCTTGACCGTTTTTCACGGCGTATCGACTTGCCATTCCCTTCCGAGTCGTTTCGCTGTTTCTTTGCGGCGGCCTTTTTCAGTCTTGATGCTTTTGCGTATTTGAGTTTAGCGGTATTGATTTTGTCCATTTAATCTGTAATCGCCCCTTTTTTACAATTGTAAAATAAATTTTGGATTACTAGTTTTCCGATTAGATTATCAAATATGCTATCGTCGATGTTATGTGAAAGACTAATCAAAACTCATTCATTCAATTGAAAGGTCAATATTAGATTCCTTAGCATCGGAAATCTTAAATCAAAACAGTAGTACTAGCCAAGCATTAGTCAGCTAAATATAGGATACGATTTGTCAGATCGGTGTAGGCCAGCAACGCTCGAAGCGTTGACAGAGGAAGAGAAAAGGGAAATCGTGCAGTTATGCACGTACACTTGAAGGTATGTACTGGCGACAGAATAGGCCACGGTGATATCATTTAAAGTGGTATCGAACGCGCTGAGAAACTCCCTCATGAATGTAACATTGTAATGTCGTGACTATCGATACGGACGAGCTTCTCATGTCAGAGGCTTACGTTGAAGTATTATATTATTTACTTTAAGCACGATACCTATTCCGGATTCATGCATATGTATTGTATTCTCTTATTTATGCATATATCTTGTGCTCTCCCTATGCAGTTTTACAACAATTCCTCATGGACTGCGTTGCACAATATTTCAGAGTACAATACATGAAGCTCGTAATATCAAATGATGAATATTGTTGACTAAAACTACCTGACGTATTGTCAGAAAAGCTTAATAATTATTATTCCATCCTAAAATTTGCATTCATCCATTTTCATCAAGTTGTAGCATTAGAATCTCAAAACCCACACATTGAACATAGATTATTATATTCTCCAACTAATTTCTCTGGACATTTAACATTATTCCATAGAAATAGCAACTTTCAACAGCAAATCCGACAAAGAGATTCGAATTATATGTAGTTAAAGTCATTCCTTATCTATACAATATTTAACAGAACTATTGTGAATTCCAAAAGCAGATTCAATTCTCAACGATGTTAATGAAAGGAAACTGTTACAAAGTGCGAGAGTTGAGACAAAAGTTATGGGAATGCAAAACGGAGATCTAGTTTTCGATAAAGTCCAAATAACCGGTTAAAAGATGAGAGAGATGAATAGATTATAGGGGCTAGAAAGGGAATAAATTAGAGGTAACCAGAGAAAAGGAGGCGCAAAGAGGTAAACCTGTACAGAGTAAACGAGAGAGAAAGATAGAGATAATGTGATCTGCAGAAGCATAATGGTTGTACAGTACGGTTGCACCGCGCGACAAGCTCCTTTTGATCTCCTGAAATATCTCCGTGCCATTGTCTGAGGTAAAAACAACAAACAGGGATAGACCGGATAGAAAGGGTATGCTCGCGTATAAAGCGGGCAAAAATCGAGACAGAAAAGGGCCGTGGCTCTTCTTTTTGTCGAACCAGTCACGGCTAGTATCGTAGCTTACTGACGGCGGAAACAGACAGCCGCCGAGCCGGACGCATTGTGCTGCGACTAGAACCGCCGCAACGCTTTTTAATTTCGTTTCGCGTGGCTACGATTGCGAGGAATGAGGATTAACTGAGGAAAGCGAAAGTGGTTGAAAACTTTACTGACACAGTAAAGCGCAAGTACAACAATTTTAACAAGAATTGCAAAACTCTCATCACTAAAAGATAAATCAGGTGTTTTAATTCATAATACTTAAGAACCAAAAATCATAACAACCTTTCTTTTTTTATCTTTTAGATAATAATCGAAAGGGAATAAATTGTCAGTTTGAATTAACTTAAAATTTACAAATGAGTAAGATTTAAATTATAAATAATATAAAAACAGGAAAATCGGAGTTTAGATTTGTAATATTGGTGAATCTCATACCATTCCACGTCGTTTTCGTATTCAGTGTACGCGCGTGTAGGTATAAAGATTTTAACATAACGTAGGACCTAAGTTACTGAAGTGTACAGATTTACTACATAGCAAAATTACACCGCAAGTTTAGCACTTACACACGTAGTTCCGCTTTAATGAAGTTAAATCCTCTATCTGATTAATATCTCAATCAGATTTATCCTGAGACACTTACTCAGTATTCCCTTTTAAGATAATAATAAAAATTCTCGTTTTGATTTCAACCCAATCTCGTTCTAAAATTTCTAATTTTCCTTCGCGTGAAGTACTCACTCCCAAGGTTTATCAGTTTATCACGTTTTGTAAGAGGATAAGTCTCTATAGAACGCGCGTCAAATTTATCCATAGAATAGATAAAAAATATCAGTTCACGGGGCCAAATTTATCGTCATTACATGGAAAGATTTTTGTCTAGTCTATTCTATTCGGATCATTAATTGATAATATTATGATGATATATAATAATATAAGCGCAACAAATATGCAATTTAAGTATCGAATTTATGTACGGCTTGGGACAGTGAAGTTTAGCCACCTCCTGCGTCTATGTGCGTCCCCTAGTGGGACACATTGAAATTTCGTTATATACATACATATTGAAATATCAATGTGTCCCGCTAGGAGACGCACACATACGCACGGGCTGGCTAAATTTCACTATCCCAAGCTGTACTTTTATTCATGACTTACAGAATGTTTTGACTAAACTGAATACTAGAGAACCAGATTTAACTTCACTTAATTTTCGATAAAATAGCAAAGAAATGTAAAAAATTTAGCGACAAATGTCAGAAGATACGCGTGATAACAGTGAACGAGAAATTTAGGTAAATAAGAAATCGTATTTTCGTAACTGTATTAGCAAGATAACTTGTGAAACATAGAAAAGTCTGGCTGGTCTTTGAATACGTTGGACTTTGCTCTGTATTTAAGCGGATCGAAGGTGATAACTGTGAAATATTCAAGTGGATCTGTAACACGTCTCCATAGCTAGGGATTGGATGGGTTGCGTCATATTGCGGAAACACGAGCGACGTGCTACCAATTGAATCTAACGGATGGCAGAAAATGTAAGATGTCTCCTATGTATATACCGTGATAATTATTGAGAACAGGGACTTCCTCGTTTTCAGAAACCATGACCGATTGGAAACATGTACTGAAAAAAATGTTTAATATTCATTTTTAATATTTCATTACGGAAGGCGATAAAATATAGCAGGTTACTTAGAAGCGCATGAAAGGATTTCGATAATTCCTTTGGTCAGATATTTCAATCTTATGATCAATAAAGGAAGAATTTTAGTGTTTTTATGCAGTGATCCTGTAGTTCATTTTTAAAATAAACATAAGCATGCATTTAACTTTAGTCTCTATATTAAAATGATTTCGAGCAGGAAATAAAAGATAACAGCACGTTTCCATTTCAGTTCAAGTCTCTTTATGGAGTTATCAGCGCTTAATCATACAGTGAGGTCATAAACTCAAAATGGTCCGAAAGGTACACAGGTACACAGGTTGTTCGTAATTAGTCATGAATAATAATTTTATAAATACACTGTGCTGTGATTTTATCAATAAATTAATTACTGACGGTCTCATAAATGATAAGTTGTGCATTCATACGTGTTGTGAATCATAAAAGAGAGAAATTATAAAGTTTTGTTGATCCATTTGCATATTTAACAATTCCTCTGTAGATCCGTAAGAACTATTTAAAACAAAGGAACCAACGATAAATGAAACGCGTCGGGAAGGAAAAGATGAAAATATCAGCTTAAATGACTTAGATCGATTGGACGAGAGCCACGGAAGATAAAGAAGTGTCTCAACTCTAAGGAACACGAAGAAAAACAAAGGGAGACGAGAAGCGAAAAGGAGTCAACGACTCGTGGACGATATCGATTGCAAATATTTAAAGTACTAGGTCAGAGTGACTAGTACTAGACAAGAGTGCGCTCGGGGCAGGAGGGCGGAGCTGTCCTCTGTCTTCCAGAATAAGTAAATAATGAAGAAGCGTATGAGGTGGATGGATGAAGCAATATGTGCGCGCGACATGGGATTAGTTAAATTGCTTTAGCACTGGCAGCCGCGCGAAACAGGGTTATTGACTTCACGTCGCATACTTTTTTAATACTCGAATTTTCTCCTAATTAAACCACGCTTCATTACTGTCAAACTGCGAGTTGTTTTAAACAATTTTCATAAAAGATTTAAATATATATATATAACAAAATATAAAAATAGCAAACATTTTGGCACGCTGTCCTATCTGTTATTGCTGATTGTCTAAAACTCAAGTTCATTAGACTCAAGTATGTCTTGGTGAATGTTAAGCAATATTTTTACTCTCTTAATTTCCTACCCAATCCTGAACTGGAAAGGTAACCGAGCCTAGTCTTAAAGCAATCCCGTCGACTGGAGAATGGCGGACAGGTCGAAAGATAAATTGATTCTCGTGGGGATTCAATTTTACAGCGGCGAATGCAAACGAAAACCATCGAAGAACTCCCAAGAACTAGCGCATCGCAAAATTGCATATTTGCCTGGATCATCCCGGAATCGTTTCTTGCTAAGAAGAACGAAGCAATCGTATCTTCCTCGGTGTTCAGCGAGGATCTGAGAATCGAGAGCGAATAAAGGTAACCCGGATAACGACAGCGGAGTTCGTTCGATGCCCTGGAGACGTCGACCTCGCTTATCATTGGATCGCGGACGAAGTACTTGAAACAATCACACGCGACATACGGGAGCACTGTACCAATCCCTTATACGTCGAGGTCAAACTGTCTATAGCTATAACTACACACATTTGATCACCATACCATCCACTTTAAATTTATATCTGAAACTTCTTTATGTAAGAAACTTTTTCAAAGAGTATCAGTTAAAATTGGATTTACTGAATTAATTGAGTTTTCCATGGAATAATCGTATTTAAAGATTAAGATTTATCTGTTTACTACTTTGATTCCATATGGTTCATTCCGACGCTTATCACAATCATAAATTAACTTTGTTATCGCATTGCTAGCCATACAATTTATTGCTAAATATGTAATAAAATATGTTTGTTATTAGCTATTAGATTTTATTTTAAACCCTTATAAACAATTTGTACGCCATAAACGAAACTGTTAAAGCGACACGAATTAGCTGGAATAGCTGTGGAAGCGTTGGATATCGTTGTGTCAATATCGAACCAGCTCGACAACTTCCTCTGATATTTAACGGTAATTAATATCCGCCGGTGTTGCTAATAACCTTCCCCTGTCGGCTGGTAATAAGGAGAGAGAAACGGGAAACAGAAATTGGAACGCGTCCACGTCATCTCGCTAAAGAGAGCGAGAACCTGCCTCGGCCTCCAAGCGTCGACTTCCGGCCACTCAAAAGCTGGTTCTTTAATTTTCCACAGCCGTAGTTCAGCCGCGCGGAGAACAAGATGAGTATGATTATTGCTATTGACACGGTTTGATTCGATCCTACCGATCTATGTTCAACGATTTTAGCGTTCACCGACTGTCTACGCTCAGTCCGAACAAAAGGAGCATCGTATAATCGATATTTAGTTCGCAGTCAGAGAACGGTAAGTTAAACGACGCATGAAACGAACTGTCTGTTTGCGACGTATCGTGCAATTTTATCCATAGAATTTTTGCATAGAGGCACCTGAATGTCGGTGGGACGAATTGAATTCAAAACTATTCTTCATTTGCTCTTTTACAGGACCGACGAAAGCTATATGTATATGGTGCATACTCGGTTCCTTGAGCAATATTTAAAATGAAACACTGGATAGAAATTATTTCAAATTTTTATCAAAATCAAACTTAAATTTAAATCAAACATGAGCAACAACG
>SMSR01015855.1:27987-67752 GCA_019453355.1 Ceratina japonica | reverse complement strand
TTTTTTTTTTTTAGAAAAAGCATGACCTGAATGTTTCTTTTATTGGGTTTACTATCCGTTTTATCATAATATTGTCTATCTGGTTACTATTTATTGATCATTCATCTCAAATGCAATGGACTTGATTTATTTTCTCATTTCGAAAGAGCAATCTCTGTTGCTATCATTGCAGCCATACACAGAAATCCAATTCCATTTGTATATTAATCTCGTATCACCTCGTGTCCCTACTCCGAAAATGGTCACTCCACAAAGATTGAAATTCAGATCACGGATATAAACGTTTATTTCCCCCTTGAATTTTATTTTTACTATTAATGTTTTCATTTGTCATTCATGTCGCAATAAAAGTTAAACCATGTACAAACGCCTCAAAGCAGTTCATTTATAATATTCGCCATTATATTTCAAGTAATAAAAACAGACGGTACAAGAAGTTGCATTTGCATTGGAGAATTTTAATAAACCTTCTACGGGAGACACTGTTCCCTTTGCTATTAATACGGATACAGGATCTTTGTGTTAGCCAGAGAGCCAGGAGTACAGTCACTAAAAAGATAAATTACCCGATAGCANTCCTTCACTTCGCCTACTCCATTGTCTACATATACACGTGAGAATCCTTACAGGACGAAACCTTGCTTGTTCTTTGGAACGCGAGGGCGTGCACCGGCAATACTGTATTGAGGAGAATATTCCGCCCACGTGTCACCGACCCCCATGCTATTTCTATCTGTCGGATGTCTTCAATTAAAGGAAAAAGTGATCGAACTACAAACTATGCTGCACTACCGACGATCGAAAAATAGAACTTACAATTAGTGCGGCTATTATAACAATGAAAACGAGAATCCGATAAAACCTAAACGAGAAGAATTTCAAACCAATTGCAGCTCAAGAGAAAAGAATGCAATAAGACATGCCGACAGAACGGAATTCATTTTAACTAATCGGTACAGCTAGTTGACTAGTTTGGAACAAGATCAATTATTACATAAATCGATACTAATATATTAATATTTCTAAAACATTTTATATTCGAACGTTTTCAAAAACATGGTCCATTTCTCTCGGAATTACCCCACTTGTATATTTCGATCGTTTTAAAAGTCTGTTATCGAATTATATTCCTCATTAATCAGCATTAATTTCATCTAACACATATAAACTTGCAGTCGTTTAACTGTTATATTGATTATTAAGCCAAAACATTCCGAGCATACTTCAAACATCCACTAGAAGTATAGTGATCCATTAGTAGTTTCGAGTTTGTTAATTTATAAATTGATGCTCCACTTCGAATAATTGATCTGTTGAACACAATCTAATAATGCACATACCGGTTTCCTAATATTGTTACAAAATCCATCAGAAGTTTTATCCAACTATTATCTGTTCAAAATTAATTCTAACAATTATTTACCTATCAGGTAAACCATTGAGTCGAGTGTCATAAATTGCGAGAGAGAAAAATTTAATGAAGCCTCAGATACAGAATAGCGAACATCGTCGTGCTGTTTGATCGAGGAATGCGCAGTGACATTATTCCCAGAAACAATGCTCTCACCATTGTAGATGCCATTTGAATTTTTTAATCAATATCGGTCCTCGCTGTAATGAAAAGCCTGTCGCACGAATCACCTGAACCATTTACAATGCGTTTGCAACTTTTCCCGACGCCGACGCAAAGGAACGAGAATTCACTTTTTTCAGTGAACGATTCCATTCGTGAAACGAGTGTCCCTTAGAGAGTGTACAGAACTATTGATATTCAGTCACTGCGCTAGAAACTAAATATGACTGTGCACATCGAAAAAGGAAAAGTCGATGGTTTGTAATGACGATTTTACTGAAAACCTGTACGCTTCTGATTTGTGTTTAATGCGTAACTAAATAATTCTACGTTAATATTCATGTTAATCATATTAATAAAAAGTCACAAAGTTGATTCAACATATGAAAACGTTTTGAATTATTTATGTACTGTAAACGAGAAGAAAAATTGATGAACATTGGAGAGTGTAGTTCCTAGACCGTAAAACGGGCTGCTTAAGACTTGCTGCGAAGGATTATCAGCACCATGGAAACTGTTCTGTACGAGATCACGAAGATCACCGCTGTAAAAATTATTGTATTGCTCGCTTACCTTTGGAAACGCTAGAGAAGCGAGCGTGGCTTCTGTTTGGTATAAGGTGAAATCTTAACTGCAGATTAAACCAGGTACAACCATTGCGAAGGGTCGATTTCTATTCGAAGACCCTAAACTCGCGCACTACGTCTACGAGATACGTTTGTAGGCCATTTTATCCTTTACCCTTTCCTTTCTCTCTGCGTCTTACGACTCTTCTTACAATTCTTCCCTTTCTTCGTTGTCGATTTTATGCTTCTTTCTGCCTTTGTTGCTCTTAAACCTTTTTTACTTTAAGCTGGAGGTAGAATTCGAAGAATAGCTACAGAGAAAAGCGATCGCTTCAAAGATATAACTTGTAATTGAACTAGGCGAAATCGTAAATCCAAAAATGATTATTCGAATAGTATTACTATATCCTGTATTATAGTATTAATTGACAGCATTCGTTTTGGTCGTTCGTTCCCTTGAAACGTTCCATCGACGATGATATACAATATTCTGCATACGTCCCAGCGATTAGGCTTAAATGTACGTACATATATGTTCCTTATATCGATGACGTGTAAATCTCGAGTGAGTAGATAAAACAATAAATCTGAATAACACTTTCTCTCCAAAGAGATATACATATAATATATATATATATATATATATAATACTAGTTTTTCTTCTGTAATTATCGTAGATATACTCATATATTTTTATGTACACGTATCGTATTTCTTGACTTTACTTTTTAATTCTATCGACTGGCTTTCTCTGAGTTCTTTTATGCATTCTCAGTTCCTCTTTCATCTATATGTCGATCTGTTCCCCATGCGCCCAGTTCAGTTTCTCATCTTTGCCGCTGTTTTATCTGTCGATATCGAGTTTTCTTGCGCGTCTCTGTCATCTTCAGCTCCAGCTTCTCTCCTCAGCCAACTCGAAACACTATTCCTCCGAAAACTTATTCTCTTAACTGATGGCTTCTAAAAATGAGAATTTAAACGATGACACACACAGAGAACCGCGGAAGACACATAGTTCTTTCGATCTTCTACACTGCTTTTCTTTGCCAATCTCATCACCGATACGCTCTGCCCGCTGCTCGAATTGAAAACTAACACTACGTTACAACTTCTGTTGACAAGGAGAAGAAACCCACAAGAGTTTAAAAGGAGCGATTTAGAATTGCCAGTCAGCCAACTATTTGATGATCAGAAAATTGTATTTATAAATGCAAATATAGAATTATTTTAGATTTTATACTGACCTGGGATGAAATTATCGTTTCAAATAAAATTGTAAACAATATATAACATTTGGNTAATTATCGCAGATATACTCATATATTGTTATGTACACGTATCGTATTTCTTTACTTTACTTTTTAATTCTATCGACTGGCTTTCTCTGAGTTCTTTTATGCATTCTCAGTTCCTCTTTCATCTATGTGTCGATCTGTTCCCCATGCGCCCAGTTCAGTTTCTCATCTTTGCCGCTGTTTTATCTGTCGATATCGAGTCTTCTTGCGCGTCTCTGTCATCTTCAGCTCCAGCTTCTCTCCTCAGCCAACTCGAAACACTATTCCTCCGAAAACTTATTCTCTTAAGTGATGGCTTCTAAAAATGAGAATTTAAACGATGACACACACAGAGAACCGCGGACGACACATAGTTCTTTCGATCTTCTACACTGCTTTTCTTTGCCAATCTCATCACCGATACGCTCTGCCCGCTGCTTGAATTGAAAACTAACACTACGTTACAACTTCTGTTGACAAGGAGAAGAAACCCACAAGAGTTTAAAAGGAGCGATTTAGAAATGCCAGTCAGCCAACTCAATCAGAAAATTGTATTTATAAATGCAAATATAGAATTATTTTAGATTTTATACTGACCTAGGATGAAATTATCGTTTCAAATAAAATTGTAAACAATATATAACATTTGGAGCACAAAGATATGCACGCGTTCCGTATCGGCACTGGATACAGACATGCTCGTCGTGAGATTTTACGTCGGTTGCGAGATCGCGGGTCGAAGAGCCTAAAGAGCTTTCGAGACCTGGCCGTACCGTGCTCGCCCGTCTGCCTGTAATATTCTGCAGATAATAGCCCCTAATGCGATAAGGCTGGAACTTTAAATAGACCGGCCTATTGTTGGATGTAATTGTGGCGAAGTGGATAGAAAGTTAAGAAAAATTAAGGTCGCCCGGCTCGAGGGTGTATCCTTTTTGTACGAATTGTAGTGAAATTAACATGAGCCATCCGCTTTAAAAGTCGCCACTGTATACCGGCGTCTCTAAAATGAAAAGCCTGAAGCATCATGAAAATGCTCTCCACCGGAAGATAAAGGAACGTTGCACGCATTCCTGTATATTCTCCTCAAGCTATTGTCATTTACTCTGTAAGAAATCTATTATTCCTGTTTTTCGCTGGCAAGTCCTGAACGTTTGATGTTCTATTCACAAAATTTTTCTCTTGACTTCGACTCAGAGTTTCGTGAAAATCCAACCACGATTCAAGCACATTTTCCGCACTTCTTTATTGTTTTTATGCTCTCAACTCGTGGAATACGTTGTTCGCTCGGAGAATTTGGTTGGCGCAAACGATTTACGTTCTGCGGAGAGTTCGGAGCAACAGCGAAGAATCGCGCACTCGATGAAAACGCGTTCCATTTCTAGCTTCCACCAAACCAAGATTAATCGCGCGTATCGTCGTGCAACGCGTGTACACACAGGTGCGCTTAGCTCTCGAATACGAAATGAACCCTTTAACCATCCCGGCGCTTGCGTTTTATCGCGTTTCCAAACAAGACACACGACCTAGCTTCATAGTGTAATTTTCTAGAGATCATGCGTATCTGGCTCCTAGCGGATACTATAATTGCACCGAGCGAGAAACCTGTCAACGCTTAGTACGGAATAAGATGAATCTGCTTCGCGATATAACATAATGCGAATTGCCCAAACTAAAAATTTGTTCAAACGTAATTTTACTCTAAGTTAGAATGAAAAACGACTTGATACAAGTGGAAAGATTTCAAATAATAGATGTAAATTATAACGACTGGATAGAATTATAATATTAATGCAATAAATACAAGACACTTTCATTGTGGACCCAGATAAACTTATTGCGTATCAAAAAAAAATATAGTCGCATATGAAAAAAATATGTTCAGCAAAGAACACGAACGCTTTTTCACTTTTCTAAACAATCAAAAAACGTGTAACATTTTAACGAGGAATCGCGTACTGAACTTTCGATAAAAAAAGTCATCAGGTTCGTATCACTGCAGGTTGCCTTATGTCGGTACAGACAATTCTTTAATGGACGAAAAACCAATTTGCACGATGCGATGAAAGCTATCAGCGGAATGAAATTTTTTTGAAAGTGACGATTAAACGACAATAGGCTAACGAGTAATCCGCGTTGAGCATTTTCGATCGATTTGGCCAGCACGAATTTCGACGTTAAAGCATACAGATCGAGAAGGCTGCTTGAAATCAAAATTTCGCGAAAATTTATAGCCGACGCGATCAACCGTGAGAACGACTGGCTGAAACGAACGGGGAAAAAGAGAAAGAGAGTACAAAATACAGGGAATTTCTAAACGCTTTGGCAAAAGCATATACTTGTACGCGTATGCCCTCTGTTCAACATGTCGAGCGAACGTGCTATTGACCCGCTGAGCCAATTAGCGTGGCGCGATCGCAGAAGATTTTTATTACAGCAAATATAAAAACGCGGTTCGAGCTCGTTCGCTTTTCATCTTTTTTTTTAATTCTTGTTCCGTGTCAATCTCTTGTGAGTAGTAAAAACGTGTTGAAACGTAAACTATAAAATCAAATTGTTTTAACAATGCATCGTCGATCTGTCAATTGAAAATTGATCCAATTTATGGCAGCTATTTATTAAAATCACAATAGCGTTAATACAAATGAAATTGCACATAATGCTTAAATTTTATTGGAGGCTTGGAAAATGGATCCAACATCAGCATGCTCTTTCCTACAGAATTTTACAACACAACAATTATGGTTTTACGAAATTTATCACGCCTTTATTTAAGTTTTGCTCATTTTTCACCGTTATTAAAGAGGAGAGTAGTCTCTCTCCATCTAATGGAGGCTTCTGATAAATGTTGCGGGTCATTGGTGACTCTTGCGCTACAGGTAAAGTGTTAATTATATCCTCGCTTGAAAAATTGCGTTAAGTGTCACTTATTTTTTAAGCGACAAATCTTTTGGTCGTTTACTATTACGTGCCATGTAATTATCATCAATTACTCACGAGTAAAAATAAAATTACAGCGAAGTCTGAAGAGAGAAAGAGAAAAAAAATTCGAGCTTCTTTATCTAGAATCTCTTTATCGACTATTCACTTAGTATCGGGCACTCGCATTTGTTGGAGTTCCGCAATTTCGCTCGCTGTCAAGGGAAATTCGTACGGAAGCGAGATGAACAAGTGTTCGAAACCGAATAGAAACGCGAAGAATTTGTATTATCGGAGATTCGGGTGCTAGCAACTGCGAACCGAGACTCAGAGAGTTCCCTCGATGTTGTCGAAATCTATCCAAGGAAATACCAGAGCGTCGAACACTACCGAATCTCTAGGTCATTGGAATTCTAAGACACTAATCCGTAGTTCTCGCGAAAGTTTCTCTATCGTTCTGTTTTCGCGGGCAGAGCGTATCAACCGGCTTTCCAACTCGAATTTTAAATCGCGGAATTTAAAGCGACCGCCCCGGCATCGACCGGTTTCTCCGCGCCGTCCTCCCCGCGGCTTGTTTCCGTCTGAACCCGAGTACCGAGTTCAACATTCGAGCTTCCACAACGTAGAGACAACTATTTCGATTTGGTAAGAACCATTATTGGAATTCGATTGGACATCACTATACGCGTAGCGACTAATCTTCAAATATCTCGTTCCGACGTAGAGGAATATAGCACAATTTTTGTCTTCCACTCACAGAGCATCACAATCGAATCGAGGCGACGAACGAGACGATCGCTCTCGGGGATGAAATAAATTTCCGAGCGAGATCACGCACGCGGTCAGCGGAAGCCGGCCAAGCGAGAGCCTGCCCGTCGACTAACCACCACCGGAAACTTACATTCTCGATTCACCCCGCGTCCACCTCGACCCGTTTTTCCTACTGTATACGCGCGCGCGCGTACGCAGTAACACGCACGCACCCGTCGATCCACTGACCACGCGAACCAACTCACAGAACAACGGAACGCGAGCGGTGTACACGCTCGTACGTTGTGCGTTTTAGATATATGCCACGGATACAGAAGCAGAAGTTCGTTCACTCGGAAGCCTCGCCGACTTCGTTCCCGGAGGGACGTCGCGCGAATTGCCGGCGGGTGGTCGCTGCTCAACGCCGACGCCGGCACTTCCTCGCTGATAACATCCCTTCGGCCTTCTCTTTCTTTAGAACACGCGCCGCGACGCGCCGGCTCGACCCTCTCGCGGATGGACTGAAAATATGGGGCAAGGCTGACCCACGCACGCACACGCACACGCCACCGTGTGGGGCCGTGTGGTTTGCACGGCTCGCGCTACTGCCGGCTGGCACAACGTGTACCTCCGCTACTAACCTACCCCCTGTCCCGATCCTACAAGCGCGCCCTCCGTGTCCGATCCTTCCCTCTTCCACCCCTTATCCGTCTTCTCGCTCGGCAGAGCAACCCCCTCTGGTCGGCGACGATCAACCCGTCTTGCACTGCGCATGACGCAGTGCCGTACCGAACCGGGGAATCAGCTCGTGCGTCCTCATTGAGCGGGATTCCACCGGTCGATTTTTTTCTCGAGTTAACCTCTCGTCGAGGGCGCCTCTGAACGGACAGCCTACCTATACCTGAAGCTTTTTTTGTTCTAATAGGTTATTTTTCGCCTTGATTTAACAATAATCAGATTTTTTATAGACATTTAGGTATACTTTTAAAAATTCGTAAATTGTGTCCGAAAAGTCCTCGAATAAATCCAAAGTAAAAAATTACGCATTAAAACATTTTCACTGTTCAAATCGCTCTGTTTTTCAAACAAAGCGAAGATTATTTTTTTTTTTTTAGAATCCAGATACTGCAGAGTTATAAAATTGTAAAGCTGTCCGAATGGATGGTATCGTAGGATTAAACTGTTCATTTTTTTGGTGTATCGATTGCGATAGATTTTTTTAGAACGTCGACTTTATTGGACTGAGTGTAATAGACGTTTTAGGATTGGAATCGAGTAGGAGCAGTAACGTTGGTTTGTTTGGGTGAGGTTATTACGGTTAGTACGGATGTTTCCAGGCACGATGGGAGAAAATGGTGTAGCCGTGACAGGGTTCACTGAACTGACTAAGTCGTACAGAAACTTTTGATAACTAATTACCACCCGTTGCCACTTGGAATTACCGAATTATATGATCGCAATTTAAGTTTCATAGATATCGATTAATAATTAATGCTTTGGCAAAATATGAACTTGAAAACGATTTTCAATATGTTTTACTCTCAAGACAAACAGAACTTATATTCCATTTTTTTTTTTTTAGAAAAAGCATGACCTGAATGTTTCTTTTATTGGGTTTACTATCCGTTTTATCATAATATTGTCTATCTGGTTACTATTTATTGATCATTCATCTCAAATGCAATGGACTTGATTTATTTTCTCATTTCGAAAGAGCAATCTCTGTTGCTATCATTGCAGCCATACACAGAAATCCAATTCCATTTGTATATTAATCTCGTATCACCTCGTGTCCCTACTCCGAAAATGGTCACTCCACAAAGATTGAAATTCAGATCACGGATATAAACGTTTATTTCCCCCTTGAATTTAATTTTTACTATTAATGTTTTCATTTGTCATTCATGTTGCAATAAAAGTTAAACCATGTACAAACGCCTCGAAACAGTTCATTTAGAATATTTGCCATTATATTTCAAGTAATAAAAACAGACGGTACAAGAAGTTGCATTTGCATTGGAGAATTTTAATAAACCTTCTACGGGAGACACTGCTCCCTTTGCTATTAATATGGATACAGGATCTTTGTGTTAGCCAGAGAGCCAGGAGTACAGTCACTAAAAAGATAAATTACCCGATAGCAGGAGTAAGTCGCGCTATAGTGGTCACGTTTACCCAGAAACGAGAGAATGCAAAGGAAGAGGAATGATCGTAGTGTAAATTATTATCATATGTATGAGATTTAGATACACTTGAATAAACGATGCTGCTTCTATCGAGAGTTCTATCCGGTCGTCCCTTCAAAGTTAAATATATCGATGTTACGCCAGCGAATGCATTGTCCTTGGTGAACACAGCGGAATACGCGATAATTCATTTTGTTTAAGCTCCAACGTTTAGTGTTTTCGCTCATTCGTCCGTTTGAGTGACAAAAAGCTTCCGCCTGATTGTGCTAGAATCTTGCTTTCATTAACGAGTAACCACGAACGTAAATTGCTTCGGGTGAGAGCACCTTTATGGTTGTAACGTGTTAGCTTTGAACGACACGGTCTCGTTTCTAGCATTAAAGGACTATACAGTGATATCAATTTTCCTCGGATAACTTTCTGTGTTAATATTCAAACGTTTTTAGTAATTAATATATTCCCAATCTCTGTTTTACAGAAACTGTCTGAAATATTCGTAATACTCTTGAAAATACATTATATTTCTGCGTTAGCCATGTCATCTCATAAATTTAAATTTACGTATCGTTTTACTCGTTCATGTGCACATTGAAATAATTGCCCATGATCTCTTTTTTACTTTCACTCACACAGTTCCATGAATTCCATTGAAAATTACAACAAATTAATTCGACCCAGTACCCACTGTTTCAGCTTTTTACTTAAAGAAAAAATTGCCCATAATTGAGTAGTTATACACGCAATTTTCCCTGGTTAAAAATCTATAAAAGCACTGANCCCTACTCCGAAAATGGTCACTCCACAAAGATTGAAATTCAGATCACGGATATAAACGTTTATTTCCCCCTTGAATTTAATTTTTACTATTAATGTTTTCATTTGTCATTCATGTTGCAATAAAAGTTAAACCATGTACAAACGCCTCGAAACAGTTCATTTAGAATATTTGCCATTATATTTCAAGTAATAAAAACAGACGGTACAAGAAGTTGCATTTGCATTGGAGAATTTTAATAAACCTTCTACGGGAGACACTGCTCCCTTTGCTATTAATATGGATACAGGATCTTTGTGTTAGCCAGAGAGCCAGGAGTACAGTCACTAAAAAGATAAATTACCCGATAGCAGGAGTAAGTCGCGCTATAGTGGTCACGTTTACCCAGAAACGAGAGAATGCAAAGGAAGAGGAATGATCGTAGTGTAAATTATTATCATATGTATGAGATTTAGATACACTTGAATAAACGATGCTGCTTCTATCGAGAGTTCTATCCGGTCGTCCCTTCAAAGTTAAATATATCGATGTTACGCCAGCGAATGCATTGTCCTTGGTGAACACAGCGGAATACGCGATAATTCATTTTGTTTAAGCTCCAACGTTTAGTGTTTTCGCTCATTCGTCCGTTTGAGTGACAAAAAGCTTCCGCCTGATTGTGCTAGAATCTTGCTTTCATTAACGAGTAACCACGAACGTAAATTGCTTCGGGTGAGAGCACCTTTATGGTTGTAACGTGTTAGCTTTGAACGACACGGTCTCGTTTCTAGCATTAAAGGACTATACAGTGATATCAATTTTCCTCGGATAACTTTCTGTGTTAATATTCAAACGTTTTTAGTAATTAATATATTCCCAATCTCTGTTTTACAGAAACTGTCTGAAATATTCGTAATACTCTTGAAAATACATTATATTTCTGCGTTAGCCATGTCATCTCATAAATTTAAATTTACGTATCGTTTTACTCGTTCATGTGCACATTGAAATAATTGCCCATGATCTCTTTTTTACTTTCACTCACACAGTTCCATGAATTCCATTGAAAATTACAACAAATTAATTCGACCCAGTACCCACTGTTTCAGCTTTTTACTTAAAGAAAAAATTGCCCATAATTGAGTAGTTATACACGCAATTTTCCCTGGTTAAAAATCTATAAAAGCACTGATTACATTTGAGAAAACGACCTTCCGCATGCAATAAACTCTTAATTACGTCACGACCCCTTTATTTTACAATAACGACGTACTTGTTCCCAGAAAATACGAGGTACGCAGAGTCGTTTAACAATCTATTTCGTTGATTTCGTATCTCGTGGTATCGTGTGCTGGGTTTATCCAGCATCTGATTCATTCGCATATCGCATTGATGCATCGCAATAAATTACGACCCCGAGATCGTATATTTGTCCAACGATACAAACTGTGCATTCCGCGTCGCGAACGATCTATTCCGCATGCAACAGTGTTCCGTCAGCGGGTAGACACTTTAAAATTCGTCCGCTCGAGGACAATGACGAGCATCGTGAAAGAATTTTGCCAGGCAGTCGAGAAGAACGACTTCGAACCAGTTCGAGGAGGATTCGTCGAGAGGATATTTGGAAATATTTGAATCCGGGGCTTCAGTGATACATAAAAGGCTTACGAGGATCAATAACAAATTTCTTTTCTCGGATGGAAACCGGCCTCAGAGGTATCGTTTAGTTATTACGAATTCAAATAACTTTATCTCAAAATAAATATCAATTGTTTTCTATTATTGAAAGGTTTTTGAATCTTTTATCGTATATTTATTCAATAGAAAGTTGAAGTTATTTTCCGCATACGAAATTATTGATTTCTTTCGCTTTATTCCCAAAATAAATACAACGTACGCTCCATAATTCGAGAAAGCTCAAATTGAAAAAGAAACTGGGTGTCATGACTGTCTCAAAAGTGGAGCCCTGACAACCAGCACTGGCCAACTCAAAGCTTTCTCGTTCCTCGACATTGGGAACTCGCTTATCGTCACACTTTCCTTGGTCGCTAGATATTCTCCAGAGAAATTATATTCCGACCCAAAGCGGACAATGATGGACACGACGATAAAGGAAACTGATGCAACTCGCAAACCATGTAGAACATTCAATCAGTAGCGATGATTCAACTACTATTTTCAATGTTGATTCATGACATGCGAAATAAAACGTGTTATCTTTTAAATACTCGAAGAATGGTGAAATCATTGTTTGCTATGAATTTTGACCGTATATGACGTCAAGGAGAATAATGAGAATCAAGGCAAAATTGGTTTTAATGTTTAGTTTCAGGCACATTTCAGGGCGCTCTGATCCTAATTCTACTCAGAACAGTATAAAATTGTTTTAAATCCAAAGTGTACCAACTACAATTGTTGCTCCATTTATAACACTTATTTTATTAGATGTTGGCATAATCACACTGTATAATGACCAGAGCGTGCTAGAATGTACAGGTACCTCAAACGATTTTGAGCTAATTGCAATTTATCATGGCGCTGAGGTACCTGTACCTCAAACTAAACGTTAAAACGAATTTTTCTGTGGTACTCTGAAAAATAGATGCAAAATTGAATGGCAGAAACCCATATTGTTATATACATAGAGGGAAATTGTCCTGGTGCCACCTTCTTTGGCAGATTTTCCAGCGAGTACTCAACCAGTGGCAGCGAAGCATCCCCGGTTTGGATGTTGACCCATGCGGTGGTACGATAGAATCGCGGTGGTTGATCTCTCGGCTATTGCTCCGCTTTTGATGAAGGTTTCGGGCAAAGACGAGACTCGCGCGGCCTGAAATACTCTCGCTCGAGAAGAATGCTCTGGGAGAGATGGAACACAAGCAGGGAGGGTAAGAAAGCAATGATGAGAAGCCGAGCAATACGATGGAACGGAACGGACTAAGAACGATACGACGACGACGGTCAGAAAAGCAAGAGGGGAGAAACACGCGGTGGCAGCCACCACGTCGTACACCAACGCCACTCCATATTGATTTTCCGGCAAGGGGAAAGGAGTGTAAGAGGTGAAGAGCGCACGGGACAGAGAAAGACGAAACGGCATGAAAGATGGAAAATGAAGCGAGAGAGGAATGGAAGTGAGAAAGAGATAGATAATTGGAGTGCAGAGAGATGGAAAATGGTGAAACGAAGTGAAAGGTATAAGAGGAGAGGAGAAAGGGAAAGAAAAGAGAAATAAATCGTTGCCAGAAAATAGAGAAATGAAGTTAAAGATAGAAAGGGGGCCGGGGGAAAATGGCTTGGAAAGGGAACGTAAAGAAGCAAAGGGAGAGAGAAATTATTGGTCTGGGATTAGCTACTTATGCTCACTGCTAACTGGCATGAGCACCCCTGAGGTTAAGTTCGCCGAAGATGGCGGTCAGGCGCACAGACCGGTTTCCCAAGCCGGTATAAATATTTCTATGAAACAACACACGATGGGTGGTAATGGACAATGGTCGGCTGTCAGCTGGACGCTAATTGAAGCGGAGCCGCGACGTATTTAATTACGTCGCGTAATTAATTCGTGTATAATTTACGGTCACCCAAGTCCTTTTTCCTATTATATTAATTAAATTTTGATTCGATACCATTCTGTCACGCGAAAGCGAATAAAGGCGAAAAGGTAAACACTTCTCTCGAACTTTCATATTTACATTCATTCATAAGATTCTGTGCCAAATGAAATTTCTCTGAAGGAAAAGAAATTAACGAGCTCATTCCCTTATTTCATCCAAAAATACAAGAAAATTAAATCCTGGATATTAAACCTGGAAGCATCGAAGACAGTTTGTGTTCGCAATCGGATTAATCTTGTGAAGAGTGGATGAAAACTTTGGAATAGTAAAATTTAATGACGGCGTGAGGTTCTAGAAAACTAAACGATGTTTCTGTGCCGTGAGTTCATACGGCACTGAAGCAACAAATCATTCAGTAGTCGAGGTTCGCGTTTAATCGGACGCTCAGCTTCGAGTATATTCGTCCTTTCTCGTCGACGTTCGTCACAGATCGTGCGACCCATTCGTCTGTATAAACCGCGGGCTTATTTGTTTCGGGCTACGACGATGTCACAACGCAACGTCAACCTACGGCGTTCGCGATGTAACAATTTTATTCTTGCCAATTAAGTAATTAGCCGATGTGGCAACGATAGAGCTGATAGATCTCGTTTGACGGTGAGAAACGATCGTTCTGCCTCGTGCAAGTGAAATCCCACGAGGGCAGGTTGGAGTTTAATTAAATTTCATGTTCGCTGGAATTTCCTGAAAACCACCGTTTGGGTGAATGAAAGGCAAGCTTGTTTTTTAGCTCAACCGTTTTGCAATATTTCCGATAAAAAGTTCACGGACTGGAATTATCCGATTGATTTAATCGAATTTTACTCTTCAATAGGATGTACAGTTAGATTAATACGCGTGATAATTTATTCATCCAACAATTTCCATTGTTATAAAAGAATCCAATTTTAGCTCTTAACGTATTCAATGGTTCCGTACTTCAATTAACTTATAAGAGACTAGTGCTAGCAGAGTGTTTATCCTAATTACAAAAGGTTCTATTTAAACGTCCAATTATTCGGTTAAGTCGCTGTTTATCCAAATGGTCAAAGATCACCGAGAAAAAACGCTATTTAAATTCAAATAACATATTTTTCTAGCGGAAAAGGTCGCTTTAGGTAATTTCAATCCTAACTTCGATGCAGTTCTGTCCAAAACTCGAGACTCTATTTCCGTAATGTTATTTTCAAAAGTTTCAATTGCCTATTTCAAATTTTCTCAAAAATCTTTCGTTGAGATATGATTTATACATATTTATAAGCGAATACGTCGAACCTTTAGTTTAATTTACCATAAAAAATGTTGCGAAATTGTTGAGAACATTTTTGCGAAATTGAACGTAACATTTTAGACAAGTGCGTAAGTTCCAAGTTTTTGAGTTTTAAAAGAATTTTGTAAGCAGCCGCGAATATCATGCTACCTATTTTTATCTCTTAAAAAGTAGCATATACTTTCCTTTGCGAACTTCTTACTCTCATATTTTAGAAAAGAATTAACGTATCTCTCAATATCATCAGGGAAGAAACTTTCTTGCTTCGACGAAGCTTAAGGGAACACCGTCTACAAAATTATAATATCTATTTACGCAGCAACACGTCGCCGTGAGACATTGGCGGGAGATATCGCAGGGATTTAGCCCCGGTAACACCAGGACGAAGCTAGTACTGACTTGAAAAGGCAAAGGTAAGATCAAATTGAAAAGTTCCTCGGGCGGGTGGCGCATTTGCCGACCAGTTTTGCCTGGGCTTTACGAAACTTCTACCGGGTCTGCGAAGTTTCTGTCTGAAACACTGTCGATACTGATAAGAAGACGATACGTTGCGCCCTACGCTCTACGTAGCTCGCGGTATCGATCCCAACGACGGCGCGAGACACGATGCAACGCGACGTAATTTTCTTAAAATTTTAAACCGCTCTTCCCAACATCAATGATTAAGATTTCATCATTAAGAAACTATCGAGATCTAATTTAGCAAGAAATTTAAATAAATGATAAATAGTATTATATAAAGCCTCTCCTTTGCAATCTTCAGTTAGTAACGTAAACATTAATGATGACAACTTTTTAATTAGAAAATAAGATATAAAAGATAGGTAAGAAATATACATATGTTTCTTGTATGAAACATCTCAGAAAATTGGTACGAACGTAAATTATTTGCATGAATCGGTAAAGCTGGAAGACAGCCGTTTTAGCACGTGTCGAACGTCACCATTTATTATCCGTAAAAACACCGGCTGGGAATAATCGGACAATAAATTGTTTGTCGACGCACAGCTATCTATTACCGAGTGGTCACGGGGAATAATAAATCGAATATCGCGTATTGGCTACTCGTAGCTTCTTCATCAGCATTTTCTACGTCATCTATTATGTGGAACGCCCGATCCTATCGGGCAACGCTCGACGGGGGATAATTCTAAATTAATCGGTCGAAAAAAACTGCCCACTGGGCTCGAGAGAATAGGGAGGGGCAGGACGAATGGTCGCTTCTGTTGTCTCGATTTATTCTTACGCAAACGCCCTCTCCTAAAGGTCTCAATAGCTATCTATCAATTATGTCGGCCACACTTTGTCCGTTTTTCCTTAGCAGGAAATAAATATACTTATTACCCTCTGATGCATGAGATTATTTCATCCACATGAATTTTTCGTAATTATAAGTCGTATTAGACAGCGCTTATTTTATATTATTATAATTTTAAGCTTGAACTAATTGACATGGATTTTAATTTATATCATGAAGTTAATCCCCTGTATTTTCATATAATGTCTAATACGGTTGAAATTTAAAACATTTTCAATTTATTTTTGTATGTGAAACGATCACTCAGTCACTTGTACCATGATTTTTTAGACACTCCTCATGATTTAATTAAACATAGAAATATAAAAAACTACGTACTTCATCAACCGTGAATTAATTTTAAAACCTACGAGTCAGAAAGAACAGTTCGCATTTTAATTTTGAATATTTGTTTTAATAAAATTTATCTCTGACCGAGCATGTACTTTCATTTACAATAAAAATAAAAAAAAAAATAAAATTTCAACCGAGAGATGCGTTGACTTACATTTTAAATCAGAAAAATTCCAGAGCATAAAAACCGTGAAATGTTTTATACGTCATTCGGTAAAATTGGAATAATTTCTAAAACGTTCTACACGTCACTCACAAGAAGTTTAAAAAAATATTACATATTCAATTTTAGATGTTGATTCCGTTTCCATAATAACCTCAGAATCTATGATTTCCAAACCGGCGGTCGTCGAACGGATGGTATAATGCCAATCCGTAGAAAAAGCAAAGTTTCTGTCACGTGAATCATGCGATTAAAGTTTCATGGTTGGCCCGTTTCGAGAGTTCATCGACTCAGGCAACGGGGATTCACGCGAGAATGATGCACAAGTTGTTTCGCGCACGCGATACAGATCGAAAAATGTATGCCACCGTAAAAAGGTAAAGCATCGAGCCGCTTCACGATAACCAAAAATTTCCGGCTCCTTTTAAACTCCTTCTAACAACAAACATAAATAATGTTTCACAGTCTCAATCATAATCAAGCACTCTATAAAAAAGAATATTAAATTAAAGAATGAAGTACTTTTAACAATTGTTGCACTGCCTAGAAAAATAGAGAGGTCGTTAGAAAAATATTTAACCGTCCTATGTACGCAAACCGACTTGTGTAAACTTGGGACTGCTTTGCCAGTAGCTAACCAACAGTTGACTTGTTTCTTGCTTACGAATTCTGTCTTCACTCGAGATTTTGCGTAGGTAGTAGATTTGTCCAATTACATTCACTTCAGTAACTTGTCAAACTACGTATTTGAACTATTTGCAGCGTACGTGTGTATACATACATATGTATGTCCTTCGCTGAAATCTCGGTTTCTGTCTTTATTAGAGTAAAGGAAATGTCTTATATACTCTTTGTCTTATAAGTGTGTACATGTACATATTTATTATACAGTGAGGAGCAAAAGTGAATACACATACGATATTTTTCCAAAAATTAATTTTTATTTAATGTTTGCATATAGAATAACAAGAAACAAAATATATAGTATTAAGTACAACATATTAGGTTTTTGAGAAAAATTTAAACAATCGTCATATCATTATTATTTTGATAAATAAAAACTCTTTCCGTGTAGTCGGTTTTGCACCACAATTCATTGTCAGAAAAACATTTCATATTTTTATACATTTAATATTTTGTCCACAAGCCTTTGGTCTTTCTAGCGGCTTGAATGCGTTTAGGCATACTGAAAATTGTATTTTCGCAGTATTCTGGACTAATAGACTACCACTGTTCCTGCACTCTTTGCCACAAATTATGTATTGTCGGTGGTGGAGCACTGTATTCATTCGCTAATTTCATTTTCAAATATGCCCAGACATTCTCGATAGGATTTAAGTCTGGAGTTTATGTAGGTCACACCATCGTTTCAAATTGTTGAGCCTCGAGCCAATTTCGACGCTTTTTGCAGAATGCACGGGAGCGTTATCGTATTGGAAAACAACATCACATTCTCGTACCGGCATATTATCAACAACATCCAATAAATTTTGTTCTAAAATCTGTTTGTAACTGTACTAGTTCATCGTATTCTCAATTCGATACAATGGACCTACACCATACGCCGTAATGCAACCCCATATCATGATTGAACCACCGCCATGTTTAATTGTCTGTTTAATATGACATGGCAAAAGAGATTCACCTTTCCTTTTCCAACACCAAGAACGACCATCCGAAGTAATTCGATTTACTTTAGACTCATCTGAAAAAATTACGGTCTTCCATTGTTCTGCATTCCAATTTATATATTTTTTGACAAAACTCAAACGACATTTAATATTTTTCTTTGAAAGAGCAGGATTCTTCTTCTTCTTCTTCACTGATATAAAATTAACTTCTTTTAATGCTTTTCGAGCCGTCCATTTGCTTATTTTCCTTCCAACATCGTTTTCGAATAACTTTGCAGCCATTGACACTGTCGTCGCGACTTCTGAAGTTATGTATTTTGTTAATCGTCGCTTGTCCTGACAAGATAATAATTTTGGACGTCCTCCAAAAGATGTAGGAACTTCATTACAATACCGTTTTCGTATTTTATGTACAATAGCCTGATTGACTGCAAACTTCTTGGCAACTTTCCGCGTTGATAAGCCAGATTTTAATTGCGAAATAATACCATCTTTCACAATTTTAGATAATGGCTTCATGATAGTATATTAATGCGTCTTACTGCGAGAACAACAACAGTACAACTACTCGGGTACACCCGATCTCGGATGACACCGATCATTGTTTACAAGAACAATGTTTACGTTTCTTGTTTCTTGCTTTTACGTTTCTTAGCCACAAACATCCTAATGCAGTGCAAAACCGACTACACGGAAAAAGTTTGTATTTATCAAAATAATAATAATATGACGATTGTTTAAATTTTTCTCAAAAACCCAATATGTTGTACTTAATACTATATATTTTGTTTCTTGTTATTTTGTATGCAAACATTAGATAAAAATTAATTTTTATAAAAATATCGTATGTGTGTTCACTTTTGCTCCTCACTGTAAATTTTATGAATAATAAAATAATAATGATATAATATTGTGCAATAAAAATTCTGTTGCACCAATGGGAAAAAGTAGGCAAAGATACGAATCTAACACACCCACGTAATAGTCGCGTTTTCCATTTTCTTCTATAATCCCCTCCACTATAGATGCGCAATATAGAATGTACAAAGTATAAACGACTAGCGTTGGCTACCAAGGAAATTCACTGTACTGGTAAATGTGTAACGAACAGATCAAATAGGGTATTAGCAGAACAGCGAAGTTAAACCAGTCGTTAACGAGCGAGGTCCAGGTGCAAAGGTCTGCCCCAAGTCCGAAACTTTCGGTAATTAAAGCGCGATACGCCTGTACAACGATGTCGGCAGTGTGACTGCCAGTAGTTAAAGTCGAGGTTAGAAGCGACGACCGCAGAACCGTGCGGTCGTGTCATACAAGGAAGGTAAGGAAGAAAGCCGGAGAGAAAGACTTTTAAGTCATTTTATCGTTAGCGTAACAGCGGTTAAACTGTTTAATTTCGATTGGGGCTGCAGAAAAGACAGCTTTAATTTTGAAATTAATCAAAATGAATTGAACTCTTCCTTGCACGTATCAGTTTATTATTTAATACGACTAATATTGGGTCCGTGCAAAAGCTCTTGCCTAATTTAGATTAAAATACAAACGTTTACATTTTATGGTAACATTTGTTTACGTAGTCGGCCTTGTTTTCTTGTAAGCAAGAAGATTTCTGTTTTGTAGAAACTGGAAAATCAACCAAATCAAAGTTAGTAGACTAGATCAAAATCACTATTTCTGAATGGGACGACAATTGTAATATTCAAGGTCGTTTGAAGGTTGTATGAGATAACATGGCGAAAATGAATTTTCCTTATACATGAATCAACCTAAATCAACGGTGTCTGAGATTTATGAGGGTACTATCTTCCAATAAGTAGCATAATGTGAAAATATACATCTATACTGAAGTACGATGAAATCTGATCCGTCTGGGAAAAGAACGAAATTTCGCGATGATCTAATAATTTGCGTAACAAAAGCTGGATGAAAGCTGTAGAAAAACGATGATTCGCCAATCGAAACAAAGTTGTCCCACGAAAATTAAACCCAAACAAAACTTTCAATATTTCAATCAGATTAAATATAAAGCAGAGCAATTTGTGCCGTAACAGTCGACATTCAGTTGTTATAATAGCAACGCAATCGACGCGACATATCGACAGAAACCAGTTCAGTTTAACGTATAAATTTGAGACTAATACATATTGAAGGAAAACAGAATGCGCAGGAGATTGAACTTCCTGCATGCATAATGTCGGTCGAGTTGAATGTTCAATCGACTTGGTTCTATGTACAGACTGATTCCAGTTTACAAATGTACTTGCAAAATGACGAGTATTTTATACTGACAATGAAACGCAATTCTCAATACACGTATAGTCATTGATTCTACATGAAATACTAATATATTCAATAAATAAATAACTGCGACAATTTATTTTTGTATAGAACAAAAGAATATATGTAGTAAATGAAAAAAAGCGAGGAATAACAAGAATAGAAATTTTCATTTATAATTGTACTCATAAAACATTTTAATTAAGCGCGATATTTCGTTGTTTGCACCCGGTCAGGTGTACGCGTTAACTCATTAACTTGCTAACAAAGCGTTTAATGATCAGTCAACCAAGATAACTATAATCTTTGTTCATTGATACGATCTTGCTACATCGTTAGGCAACAAAGATTAAAAGCAGAACGGAGAAAATCGTCGAACACGTTAACGTGCAACGCGGGTAGAATTAGACTATGAAAGAATGGCGATATCGAAAATTGTTCCCTGCTTGATTGTAAGAGGAAATAAATGTTATTTACAATTCAGTGTATTCGATCTGAAGAATTATGGTGTATGAGATGATCTCTAAACGAAAGAAGATAAAAGTCGGTGAAAAAGTAACGACAAAATTAATAGAAGAATTCTTGATGATTATACAATTTCTTTAAGTAATAAGTATAATACATATTTCCTTTATTTATCAAAAACCTTGTATATAAAGCCATATAACAATTAGTACCTGCTGTATGAAAATTAAAAATGTCAGTTAAAATGCCCTTAAAAAATTGATTACATATTAGATATCGGTAAAATCGAAATTCGGTACCGAAATACACAATCGGAAAATAACAGTTGTAGGACCAATATAATATTGATTCCGAAGAATCGAAACCAAAACGGATATAACTCAGGATCGATATATCTATTAATAGTTATGGAACCTTTTTGGTTCTCGATAACTGTTTCAAAACCTAGAACGCATACCACAACTGTCTGCAACTACTGGTCCTATCTGTACTGCACGACGGTGCCAATTTTGCGAACCATCCAACCGATTTACACAAAGTCGAGCCCAAACAGTACGATATTGAGAACAATGCGGGAATGCACACGAGCGTTAAGTAAACTGGAAGATACTTAATTAAAGCTCGATCCCAATCTAGATTATTATAAACTGATTTTACGCGAAAGAGGGAGAAAGCGATAGAGAGGGAGGGGTGGGACCGAATGCGAGCATTATGTTTGACGATCGATATGCGAGTACGTTCTAATTTTACATCCCATCATCCTTGAGGTGTGACATTTTACTCTGGTGCACACTTTATGAATAACACTATCCAATACGTTAATTTTAAAAGCCCTTAGTGTAGGTTGGTCCGTATTGAAAAAACAGATAAGAATACAAAAAGGTCTTAACTCTTTTTGACCATTTGTTCAAAAATAAAAATGATCGAAGGGTTCTAGCCGGGGTTCTGCAGGACTTATAGGACGACGTCGTTGATCAGCGGCGATCAAAGTGAATGTTAAGAGGAAGCTAATTGAATGTTAGATTTGAATACTATTAATCTGTGATTACAAATGAGTAAAAAGAGTGAATGTGAATATGAAAATGTCATGATAAATTAAGCTGTTAATAAAACTTTAAACTAAAATTGTACTTTCAGAAATTAATATTGTGTTTCCTCTTTCTTCTTGTCACTTTGGCAGATATATTAATACAAGATTGTTTTACTGCACTCGCTAATTCAAAAGCTCGATAATAAAACGAAATTACTATTTAAAGGTTGAAAAGGAAACAGGTGCTTCCAAGTCAGGATATCGAGTTTTAATCGAGCACGTCATGTTTCAGACGTCGTAAAGATATAGTTAAACATAAATCTATTTCGATTAAACTGCTCTCGCTTCTGCATCGATCGTTCAATGAAATTCGAATTAACCGTCGCCGAATCCAAAGGAAGTATGCTTATATTCATTATGAAACTAGCGTGAGCCACAGGAAACTGCATGTTGAACACAATTTGCAATTCCATAATCCCTCGGTCAATGTTACTACATGAATTATGGCATTAGAAGGCATTGAATATTGCAATGTAAGTATTCCAATATTAATACATCAACTGTTATTATCCTAGAAAAATAATTGTATTCTCCTCATTGAAAATAAGTAAAAAACCAAGCAAAGTGGAAACAGAACATCGATTTTTTGTGCAGATCTTTAGAAATACTCGTAAACTTTCGAATCGGAAGGAAAAGTCAACAGCCGAAAACAATTGTGAACGACTGATGGCAATTGAATAAGGGTAAGTAAGGGTACCCCCATGTCGGCTGTCTGAAAACGATCGACTATTTCTACGAAAGTTCACGATGATTAATCGTGTCTGTAACCGTGACCCCGTCACTAGACGTTCGAAAAGTACTTTACTGCCAACACTAGTCTATTTCTTTTTTCCCGGCTTCGATTAAACAAAATCCAGGAAAACCAATTGAATGGTTAATGAAAATCTATTGTTAAGGCTAACCTATTGTTATCATAATTCAAAGTTAGAACATGAAAATTGCATGTAGAAGTACGTATTTTCAAAACTCGAACAATTATTTTCGTACAAATTGAGATTGTAAAATATGATATAAATTCAGTATATAGCGAAAAATATATTTTAAGAACATAACTAAACTTTCATTAAAAGCTTACCTTCATTACAGAATTATTTTTAACGTGTACACAAAATATGTTTTTCTAACTGATTAAAGTAAAAAAAACCTGGTGAGGATTTAGAGAATTTTAGGGGACTTATTTATTCATGACATGACCAATTGTGAAAATTTAACCAGTGTAAAAATCTCGTATAGAGAGGCAGAATTCTTACGGCACGAAATTCAAAAAGCCGTGCTGTGTAAACGGAAGTACTGAATAGCAATCGACGAAACGTGGAAGACTGGTCGTCGTCCTGAATTTCGTACCAAAAGCTGGCCTGTCAAAGTAAACGCAAAGGAAAGTCCGCAGCGACGGAAATGTGAGAAGAAGCACGTAAGGAAAGAATCCGCATAAATCCGGCGCAGATGCAAGGTAGCCCAGTGCCACTGAGTAGCTGGTCGTTATGTAAAAATTACAATGCTTGATAAAATCAAGCGTTATTATTATTTCATTTAACTCCGTACCTGCGCGGTAAGGTAGAGAAACTATCTGACAACCCTAAAGTCTCGTAACATCAGTATGAAAAATCGATTTTTTTCAAATCAAAAGCATCACAAAATTCAATTCAACTGAACGCGAGTTTTCCAATACAGGGAACATTTGATAAAAATTGTGCTTGCACCAAAATCTGTAAAATCGGAGGACATTTTATTTTGTCAGTCTAGTAATCAATTCTGTGCAATTGCGACTTCGTTGTAAGCTTACTCTACAGGCAACAGTAAGACGAATATGACATAATTCGTCTTTGCATTCCTTATAATAACATTATACACTTGATTCGTAACGTGTAACTAACGGAGGCATTAGCAGAACACGAATTCAAAGTAATTATTCTAGAATCTAAATGAATCACTTCGGNATCGATTTTTTTCAAATCAAAAGCATCACAAAATTCAATTCAACTGAACGCGAGTTTTCCAATACAGGGAACATTTGATAAAAATTGTGCTTGCACCAAAATCTGTAAAATCGGAGGACATTTTATTTTGTCAGTCTAGTAATCAATTCTGTGCAATTGCGACTTCGTTGTAAGCTTACTCTACAGGCAACAGTAAGACGAATATGACATAATTCGTCTTTGCATTCCTTATAATAACATTATACACTTGATTCGTAACGTGTAACTAACGGAGGCATTAGCAGAACACGAATTCAAAGTAATTATTCTAGAATCTAAATGAATCACTTCGGTACGAATAAAACTTTCAAGAAGTCGGAAGTCCGAAAAATAAAAGGTCTATCTTTATCCAGATTAACTCGACTACAAAAAAGAATCCAATTCGTATGGATTTAATTGATAAATTCATTTAAGGTCGAGATCATATTCGTGCAAAATCGGGCTGTTCTTTATTCATACTTAAAGTATTCCAATTTTATTATCAACAGAAGCCTTTCTGTTTTAAGTCTCGCTTTGTTTTAAGCGAAGTTCTATAATACCTGCGAATATATTCTTTAACAACGAGTGAGTAATTATTGCACTAACTTTTATAATGGTTCCCTGAGCAGAGCATGTGCCTGTATAATCGATGCCTTGAATTCAATGCAAGCTTCGCGCGCCGAGATTTTCAGGAATTTTCGCAGCTCAGGTTGCTGCAATCCATCATACTGTAATATTTACATGTTGCAGATATCTAATGGATGCGGTAGCTCGGGAATTTCAATGTTAACTTCGGAAATTTCTTCTCCATTCCAGGCACAAGATAAAATCATTTTTTAGCCAATTTTCAAGGAATTTGTTGGTCTCTCGTTCGTGAAACTGTACATAACAGACGCACAAAATGCGAATACAATGATATGCACTGTTTTTCGCTCGTCCCTCATGTTTTCAATAGATAATTGCTGCAAGTTACGTAACGCTATTACGTAGTCAATAGCTAATTCATGCCTACTGAACGTCCTCTTACAAATCAATTTATTCGAAAACAAAAACAGGGAACGTCACTATCAGAAAAATGCAATTAACCAGCCTCGCCAACGAATCTGTTGCATGAAAACCTAGTCAGGCTTTTATCTCGTTACGCTCTTTTCAGGTCCACGTTCGATTAGAATCTGTTTCTCTGAAATCGGAATAAAAGCTTTCCAGATTTTCGCTATCTCCAATTTTGGGAGCACAGGCACCTAGATGCAAAATTTATTCCAGCGTCGCGTTACTCAGGAATTTTCGCGTCGAAACGGCTGGACGAACCATGCCGGTGCACTTTTGCAAATGAATTCGTTTCAAAGAAAGAGGTTGTGGTACACGCGATAATCTGCTTCGGTGAACATTCGTCCCGGTGTTTCATTATTCGTGAAATTACACCACCGTGTGATTGATCCTCGCTCGTTTAGAGATAAGCGGAATTACCGAGATCCCGTAGCGGATAGAAGCTTGCCCTGGAAACGAAATCGTTGCGATCACCACGTGGATGCCTCTTACGAATATCAATGTTTTATTCTCGCTCTGATTCAAACACGACAGAAGTTATAAATATTCAGTGAAATAATAAAATATATTATAACTCTGACTTCTTGGGTTGTCAAGTGCATCTTTTAACATCCCGAAAATTAAATCTGACGTGCTGTTATCATGGTTTAATCAGAATATGCTGAAATCTAGTAATATGCAATGCCTTTCTTCATAAGCGATATTATACTCTAAATAGATTGTTCTGAATGAAATTAAGACTAGAGCACGCCAGATTTAACTTTTGTCTTTTTAAAGACGTACTTGACGACCTAAAAATCTTCTCCCATAAAAAGAAAATGTACATAGTCCCGTAAATCCATATTTTGCACTATTTTAATCTGATTATCAGTAAAACACGCCTAAGAACGTTAAAAATGTTAGAAATGTGACATGACTACCTCAAACCCAAAAATCCTATGGATTTGTAAGATGAGATTCGTACGTACATTCACATGACACTATCGCAATTATATTCAAATAAAAATCCATTAACTTGACTGTTAAGTGGATGTGACTAGAGTAAAATCATCATTCATTCACGAAAAGTACAAAGTACGTTTGATTGAAATAATTTGCTGATTGAAATAATTTGACTTTACTGCCAGGGACGGGGAATTGTACGAGGACCGCGGAGCACTTTCGTTCGGGTCGTACCTCGGAACTTTTCAGTTCGCGAACGTTCAAACAAACTTTCAATTACGACTGGGTAAAAACGAACAGGAGCGTAGCTGGAAACTGGAAACGTGCCAATAGGTCACGGTGCAACACGTATGCTGCGGTTTCTACACGTTTGTTGTTCGTCATCGTGTGCCACAGCTCGACATCATTTTTGATCATTTCTCATCGCTGTTTTCGTTCGTCGAGACGAATCATACGCATAGGTTCAAGCTGAACCATGGCGATACACCTCAAATAGAGTGTGTATTTGTTATTCTTGTTTTATTTTTCCTTAAATGCAGCAATTGTTCACAAAAGAAAAATGTGTGAACTGAAAATTACTTTATGACTGCATAAAAAATATTAAAATCTACGAACATCCGGATAACTCACAAATCATATTGCTGAATTCTTAAAACCTCTTTATCTTATTAAAAATACGGTATTCTTATTACTTGGTTCAGGAGACAAAAGAAAATAAGGACTAAATAAGTGCATTGTAGGATCTCCGGATTTGAAACGAGACGGAAACTGGTGAAAGAGAATATCCGCGGTGAATATTTGCAAGAGTCCTCCTATCCCTCCCGTTCTGAAAACTGCGGTACAACTTGCCGTTTTTCTGCTGAGTTTCCTTTGATCCTGTCCTCTTAATAACTTCCAGAGTACGAAATAAAATAACCAGGCTTCCGCTTGCGTAGGCAGCGTTAGCAGCCTATTTTGCGCCTGGACTTCACCGAAGAAAATAAAAAAATAGGAAGATGAATAGAGACCGACTTTCGTATCAATGGAACTACATAGATTCGCTTCTTTTCGGGCGTTTACCTAGGTACGTGCGCGGGCTTCTTTTCTGTCAAGGAATCCCTGTTAGATCGAAGGAAGGAGAGAGGGAAAGTAGGAGCACGGACATCTCGGTTAGATTTTTCGGGCAGTTCAGAGGAGGCAACAGCGGAAAGCACTTAAAAGCGTTTTGAAACCAGAGTAGGTAGTATTTCGCCACGTTGAGAGAGATTGAAGGGAAACGGGTCGAGCGACAGAGACAACTTATTGCCGTGCCGCGATTTATCGTAGCGTAACACCAAAATAGAAAGAGAGAGCGGTGAAAAGGGGTAAAAAAGGAAACAAGAACATCGCGAGCCGAGACGCGTGGCGGATACGTGTAACCGTTCTCACGCCGTTGTCTTCGTAAAAGCTACCATTGTCGCTTTTATTGTTGTCTCCCGGTCCCGTTCCGACACAATCCCGTCTCGGGTCCCGACTATTTCTGGGTCGAGATCGACCCGGACTTTCCTTCGGTTTACTTCGTTCAGNCCAGAGTACGAAATAAAATAACCAGGCTTCCGCTTGCGTAGGCAGCGTTAGCAGCCTATTTTGCGCCTGGACTTCACCGAAGAAAATAAAAAAATAGGAAGATGAATAGAGACCGACTTTCGTATCAATGGAACTACATAGATTCGCTTCTTTTCGGGCGTTTACCTAGGTACGTGCGCGGGCTTCTTTTCTGTCAAGGAATCCCTGTTAGATCGAAGGAAGGAGAGAGGGAAAGTAGGAGCACGGACATCTCGGTTAGATTTTTCGGGCAGTTCAGAGGAGGCAACAGCGGAAAGCACTTAAAAGCGTTTTGAAACCAGAGTAGGTAGTATTTCGCCACGTTGAGAGAGATTGAAGGGAAACGGGTCGAGCGACAGAGACAACTTATTGCCGTGCCGCGATTTATCGTAGCGTAACACCAAAATAGAAAGAGAGAGCGGTGAAAAGGGGTAAAAAAGGAAACAAGAACATCGCGAGCCGAGACGCGTGGCGGATACGTGTAACCGTTCTCACGCCGTTGTCTTCGTAAAAGCTACCATTGTCGCTTTTATTGTTGTCTCCCGGTCCCGTTCCGACACAATCCCGTCTCGGGTCCCGACTATTTCTGGGTCGAGATCGACCCGGACTTTCCTTCGGTTTACTTCGTTCAGTCTTATAACGTCTATTCCGCTCCTCTCCCCCCCCTCTCTCTCTTTCTACTTCTTCTAAATCGATTTTAGGATGATTCGCGTGTTTACGGTCCTTTCACTTGACGATAAGTGGAAACAATTGCGTTTCTCGTACTTTGAAATACCGTTTTATGGATACCGAATACGTGTTTGAAAATAGGAAACCGTTTTAGTTCACTTAAAACAGTTGGCTTTCTTAACAGCTACTTTGATTGGATATAATGATTTTATCGAATGTAATTTAATAATTCAATATCAGACTAATATATTTAAAAAATGTATGTTTTCAAACGATTCTTAGTGAGTAATACACAAAAATGTTCGACGTCCTTATAAATTTCTATTAAAGAACATGAACCTGATTGTTTTCCCGACTGGATTAATTGAATCCGCGTCGGGCATCGCGACCGCTTACGCCATATGGTCGATCTATTAAAGCCTGTCCCGTTGAACTTCTTGCAACGCGCGGCGAATCAATCCACTCGAGTGCGCTTAAAACGTTCGAATCCCGGCTACGGCCAGATTGGCTTTGTCAGTACGCTACGGGGCCAACTTACTTTCGTACGCGTTCAAAAGTCAATTCTACCGAGCTGACATATTGCCGAACACGAGAAAGTTATGAAATCGCGTGCACGTTTGGTCTACGGTCATCCGATTTTCCACCTCGGAAAGCTTTCCACGCCGTATAAATCGTGGCACAAGTGTTAGCTAACAAAATTATAAAACCTTGGACGTTTGCCATTAAAAGGGATGATTTTTCCTCGTTGCGGTGAAACCTATTTTTAAAAATTGGTACATTTTAATGACCAGGTCCCTAAATCAATAGCAAACAGATAAATATGATTGAGACGCACACGAAATATTTTATTAATACAATCGGACTACTTGTTTTCTACTCGTAATCCAACAGTGCTTAAAAGAATTTAGAAATTGAAACGATTGTAAAAAACTAGTTATAATTTTAGGAAAATAACCGATACGAATTCATCAAAAACTAATTACAATAAGGAAACATACTACTTTTCACTGTTAGATGAAAAACAAATAAAGATTAGCATCAATTAATCCCGAACTTACTTATCAATCAACTACCGTGTAATAATGGATTTAGGTCGAATTTGCAAACGACCAGAAGCTACCGCGTGAAATTCAAGAAGCGCGTGTCAGCGAAAACTTTACCGCGAGTCCTCTTCCTGATGGATTAACCAAGAGATTAAGACAAGATCTCATTTAACAGTAAGTGCAAAAGAGTGAAATTTAGTCTGCGTAATCTCCCTAATGATATTATCTCATTTTCATAAATAGATTCTATGTGAAATTTTCTTGAATCTTCAAATTTTATTCTACCAGTTATCTACAAAGTTTATTATTACTTCATCATAACTAACGAAGTGTATAAAATAAATCATTTCAATCATCCCAATCAAGATTATTAAGCAAAATACTATTTCGAGAAATAAATGTGTAACGAGAATCAATGGTACATGTACGGACAGAGGTCTACCTCTCCAATTCCAATAATTTTTCAATATGTTTCTCCATTCGCGATTCTAAACCACTTTTTCCTATATCCAAATTGGTTATCGTTCGTTACCGAGATATTCGGAAAGAAACTATTTTTATATTCAACTCCGTCCATGTATACGTATCAATTTCGTTAGCGGATACGATATGTATGTGCGACTAAAATACAATGGACTGTATATGTATATACACGTATCTTGTCGAGGTACGTCTACATTATGTTATAACATAACGGAACCGTCGGCCCTGCGAAATGCGAAGATGTCTTGGAATGTGTGTGTGCTGCTCTACTTTATACAAGACAATAGATATTATCACAATAAGATCATTCAAATCCGAAATGTTACATTTACCAATGGACCAACGACGTGAATGGCGATTGGTAATGTAGGTAATAGTACCATTTTTCAGAGATTTGGCAGTGATCCGACAGCGTTGCCCAAGCAACGAACTTTGAATATGAACTGGGCCATTTTTATATGTCCTTTGGTACAATTCTCCCAGAGCCCCCAAGAAAAAAAACGATACGAGGACATTTTCATGAATTGCTTCTTTCACGACAATTTTTTTTAAGATAAATTAAATAAACTTAATTAAAACATCCATATTAAAGATGTCAACGCAATAAATTAATAGATACGTAAATAATATTAAGAAATACAGAAAAATAATAAATAATTTTTAGGGAATACTTGTTGGACGAACTAAATTATGCTACCTGCTGTGCGATTTAGAATCATAAGACTAACTGACGGATAACTAATTGCAAAGCATAGAGATACATATGCTCACGAGACAAGAGCGAACGAATTTATTCGCCGGTGAATAAATCAGTTTACGCGAAACTTAAACTTTGGACAGGTCGAGCTCATTAATTAAGCGCGAACTAAATGCATGCCAAATGAGGTCGTTGGGCTTCGAACATAAATTTCATACCACGATATATTTCACTGGTTCTAAACGATTACGGCGTATCTTTCATAAAAAGCTATAAAAACACTTTGATGGATGTAAAAAATGCACTTACAAGATTCATTGCCCTTCGTAAAATATGTAAATATCGAGGAAATGGTTTAGACATACTTTCTTCTATGTAATACGATACACAAATTTAACTAAAATATGAAAATCATAATGCCTACAAATATTTGGAAACATTGTGTTGGTGAACTCCAGATTTGGAGTCAAATCCAACTCTTAAACTTAAGTTACAACTTCAAGACTTCATTAGGCGATATAACTCTGCACGCAAGTACGTACTCCGGAAATCTGTTCAATGATAAAAAAAAGGTTGAAACATGAATATTTAGAAGAGAATGAGTAGATAGGGGCAGGGTTCCAGATGAGTAAGAGTGTTTTTTGTAATGATTGGAGTGTTTTTTGGTGAGTTGACTATATCAATAGCGGTAAGTTACTTCGTCATTCGACAGTATTATTTTTATCAGTCTGTCAGTCTCGAAACGAACTTGAATCTGTAACGCTTATCGAGAGACGTTCTCACAATTTCAGAAAATCTGTGTATCAGATCTCATAATAAATGCGACGTAACATTTCATAAAGAGTAATGAACAGAGTTACATTACTGCGATTCACAATTCATAATATAACACAGGAAAAGTTTGTGATTCAATAGGAGATAACAGAAATTCGTCAGAACGGAATCCCTGGATGGATCGTCGCGTGAACGGCGAAAGATAACGGTAAAAAAGTCGTCGAGATTAATGGGATGATCGATTCATGGTTTTTCATAGATTTATGAATATTCTCCGGCAGCGATGGATTTGCCGCAGCTAATCGTTGTTGATTAATCGCATGTTTATGATTTACAGTCAACTCACGTCGACCGTTTTAAACTTTGTATACGCAGTCAGATATCCCGGAGATTTATGCCCGATGAACACGGAAACGACGCGCGACGACGAGTAAATTCCGCTCGACGAGTTCCTGCTTATCGTCGAGGACTTATCCAGTTATTAATATCTCTGTTTAATTAATTCCACATCGCAGTTATTATGCAAATACCATGTTCCATGCTATGTATCTAATTTTCTGTCAATAGTAGCAGACATTAGAATTATTAAATCATTCAAAAAGTTCCATGGATCTGTCATACATCATTATGTTTAAATGTGATTTTTGTCTTTTTTTTTCAGACTACTATTTCTACAATAAATAATCACAGAATAGTAAAAATATTTTATATAAAGGATCTATAGTGTGAGAAATAAATAAAAACCATAAGTTTTGCTTATGTCGTGAAAGAAAAAGCATGATCACGTTTTTGTTACAAAAGGATTTTTCTATAAATAAATATATGTGAATAAATGGGAACAATAGATAAATCAATGTAAATGATTGGAACAACGGTTTAGGAATGGAGATTTTTAATTAATCGACAAGATCATCAGATCTAACGAATTACTATTACTATTGAAGGGAGACCCGCCTCAATCAATAACTAAGCTTGCAAAATACTTTGACACATAAAATAACTATTTGAAAATTGTACGTAATTGACGATAGTAAAAATGTAAAATGCGCAGATTTTTTGATCGACTTAAAACTACTGTGTTCAGATAATTTTATCATATCATAAAGTATGAACTGAGTTCGTGTTTGTCTCAAATTCAAAGAATGCTGACATGAGTATGAAGCTTAATAAAAAATTCAGGTGGATTTGCATAAAAACGATCAGAAATGTCACTTCGATTTGCGGTCCCGTGTCCATTTAAATAGGAATCGTCATGGATACATCGCGGTGGATTTGATTCCTGCTGGAAAGTTTCTCGGGAAACCAGAGGGCTTGGTCGACCGGTACGGATATCTCGTCGGTTTCCCTGGTCGAGCGAATCATTTGCATAAAGTACGAGTCAGCCGAGATAGGAGTACATACCATACAGTAAAATGGTTCGCCGTAGATCCGGATTGCTTGCAGACCACGAAGATAATGCCGATCGTAAAACGATCGACGAATTCTTGGACTCTTAACGTGAATAATTTATACATTTTTATTCTAACAAAACAACGAGATCTGCGTAATAAATACGCAGAGTGTGTATATTAAATTTGTAGAAGAAATTCTTACGATGCCTCATATTTAAATACACTATGTATCACCTTAATCATCACTATTAATAAATTAAGAATTCAACTTTGAAGTATCATTATCCTTGCCAATGCTAATATCTGTGAAGTCATCGCGTTATTTCGACGATCAGAAAATATTTTTTAACGCCTGAATAAGCGAACTCATACATCAGTGTGTATCTAAAGTTGCGTCTACACTATAAAACAAAACATTGTTATATAACAAGTCTGTTCTAACATACTTTCATAACTCAGTCAATTGCGACTATATAAAAAACAAAATTAATGAAGTAATCTATCTCTCTTATTTATTTTACGTCCAATTATAGTTAGTAAATAAATACTAAAAGTCTCAGAACTTTTGGTACGTATAAAGTTTTTAAAATTTGAATCACCTCGATTTCCACTCCATCACTGTCCCTTTATTTTCGGATTAATAATTATGGCCTTAGACAGAATTTTCGCTGAAGTTCATTTCGTTTTTTCAATAAAACTACACAAGTACTGCTAGAATTACGTTCTGAACGTTTTACGCCATTATGAATAATGTGATGCAAAATGTTATAGTACAATAAATTTGCGATATAAGAGGCAAAATGTTATGTTACATAACGCGTTTTCTTTCATAGCGTAAACGTAGTTTAAGAAAATAGCCAGATATTATCGGCACTATTTCCGTCTCTAGATAGAGTAATCGCTCTCTCATTATCATGTATACGAACCGAAATAGAAAATGAACGAGGAACGCTCAAGTGCGCGGTCTGCCTCTTCTCGAAAAGTTAAAACGGCGTATTCATCGAAGTATTCGTACTGCGATCAATTATGGCCACTTTAATCGAGTCAGAGATGCGGGATTGGCAATAACTACGTCTTTGTTGATCGACGCTGAAGCAACTCGACCCGATTAAAAAATAGAGATGAAGAGTCGATGAGGGGACAGAGCAGAGATGATTGAAAGTGGTAAAACCTCAATTTTCCGACTGATTTCTCGGAATCCAAACTACTGATACGGGAAATTACCAACATTGAAAAGAATTTTAATTTTATTAAAAGTTATTGGACTTGGATGATTTCATGGAGATGACTTGTAAATATTACTCATGAAATTCAAATAATGTTTTATTACTGAATAGAATAGAATGAAAAACATTCATATATTTCACCCTGGAAGTAATCATAATTGCACGCTACAGGCACACGAAGTTTGATAAGATAATTTATCACATTTTGGAAAGAATAATATACGTTCGACATATGTGGTGCACAACCATTATCTATCTCCATATCACTGGAATTCAAATTAGGTCCCACGTGAGCGTTTACATTGCACGAATCCGGATCGCAAGAACGGGCGAGAAAGCGGCCGACGGTTGTCGTTGTCGCTGTCACGATTTTCGAGTCAACTCGACTGACTTCCTTCCCCTCGCTCGATTCCTCGACGCGACGCGACGGTTGCTATCATCCGTCCACGAAAATCACCCGAGGCGACGGAGACCGATTCACTGATTGCTATAGCCGTGCGCGTTTCACGAAGCGAGCGACGAAAACGCCCACGGAATGAACTTCAGGTCGAAAAAAAGGTAAAAATGGAAAATAGAGAACGAAAGAGGAAGAGAAGAAAAGAAGGAGAAACGCGGAATCGTCGAGACTCGGGCAGGGGAAAAAAGGAGCATCTGCCCATCCAACGGTGAATTGTCAACCCGAACTTTTTACGTTGAAAAAACAAAGAGACGCTGCGCTATCCCCTGTTGAAGAGAACCGTAGTCCCGACAAACGTAATCGAAAATCAGGACGTCAATGATAAAACATTTCTAGCCGCCTCAGAATCGACTGAAAGAAAATTAATTGCTTCGTACACTTATAGTTTTTTTTTTTTAAATTACATTCTTTAGTGCAATTTGAAATATTTTCTTTTGTACTACGTGTACCTGTAGTGTACTAAACTGTACATATGTATAATTAATGTATTCTGTCATGAGTATCTTATTATTATTTCTGTAACGTGGTATCTTGAAATATCCAAATTACTAATGGAACCAATTTCATACGTTTTATAGAACGAATCAACACTTACTTAATTTTCTATTATTAATATTAATTCACTGAAATGAACGTTGTTCGAACAGATGCACAAACCTGGAGACTACTCTTCTGTACGTGTCTCTTAAATAATCAGATACTTTGTTCGCGAACGAAAGGATTAAATATTAAATGCGTACCTCCGAGCGCCGTGAGAGATCAATTATGCTGGTACAACCCCGTAACGAGTGGGGAGAACGAGCCAGTCGAGTCTATGCACAAAGACGGGTGGTGTAGCCAGTGAACAACAACGACCCGTAGGCAAATTTCTATGACCCATTTCTCTTGCTCTTTCACCTTCGTTTGATTCGTTCCTCTTTGTTCGTTTATTCTATTCACAAAGTTACACGTGCCCACGTACGCGACGCTTCACCGGACCGATTAAACGCAATGTAAATTGAACGCGACACGGATCCCCGAACGATTATAATATTTATGAAATCTGGACGAGTGCCAGGTGCATAATATGTACGCTGAAGGTACGCGGGATAGATGCCGCACATGTATAATACAATGCGACCCAAAGCCAACTATCGAACTAAATAAATACTTTAGTTTATCTGACATTAAGAATGACGTGGTTAATTAAGTTAATAAAGGTTATACAATGGGATTCTGGAGTTGTTAAATACAAATCTGGCAAAAGGATTTCAAAATTCAAGATGGTAGATTGAATATTTTTCACTTTAGTTTACTTTGATAAAATTCATAATACAGTAGTTTATGCCAGTTTTAATTGATATTCTAATATCAAATGTTACTTAATTAACATAAAGAATTTTATAAATAATCCAACTAACATGCACCTTATTATTAGCAAAGGTAATGAAATAAAATTTCCCAAAACAAAATTAATCCAGATTTTAGTACCCAAAGTAATGCAAAAAGTAATTTAGGAAAGAGCCTCGCTGTGGCTCAAAGACTTAAACGGTCATGAATTTTCATATAAACTAATTGAACGTTCAATTTATAACAGAATTAAATGAGATTCTATTTTACATACTGCATCGTCTGTAATTTAACACTGATATGGATGTATCAAACTTTTAGATTGATTTCACGGTACACAAGGAACCTCGTTAACGTGAATTGTTCGATAATAAATCGTTCGTTTCGGAAACGCCTGCGGGTGCAATCCTGACCACGATTCACCGCTAATCAACCGGACCTCGTTTAGTTATCGCGTCGATCGTTTCGATTCTCGGTCTCATACCGTTCTTCGGATTCTGAAAAGCCCCGGCCATGGTGATCCACGAAACCGCGTGATACACCGGATATTTACACCTCCTCGACCATCGAAAACGGTGTGTTGGATTAAGGGACGGGAAAAACGAATTAACCTAATGAATAATGATCGCTCCGGGGCCGAATGCACGATCTCTGTGGTTTGCTTGATTTCGTCGGAATTGATGTCATTCCATTCAAGCGACCCCGTTTTGGCTGTCAATTTGGGAAATCACGATAATCCGAGTTGCGGCGAGCGTCGCGACGCGATGGAATCCTGAAACGAGTGTTCCAATGCCAATTACGACCGCCAGATGAATTTTTTCGTTCGTTCTCAATTTTTGGTTTATTCCATAATCCGTAACAAAAAACGTAAATAAAATCGCTACCACCGAGAACAGATTAATTTTAATCTTAATACAGGACAACTAGCCAATTCATCATAATTATAAACCTCGTATTTTATAGTAAAAGAAACATTTCAAAAACGTATAAATTATTGATAAAATGTATTAAACTCATGAACAGATCTGTGAAAACGAATAATTAAATTTGAACTAAAATGCATGATTTGGTAGAGAAACGATTCCAAAATTTTATACTTCATTACATCCGCAAATATGCTTTAGCGGCCTGGTTTTTAGCCTCATCAGCAAGTTCGTGCCGTTTGATATTTCATGTGTCCTCGATAACGTCGCGTCAGATAAAAAATGATCACGCCTAGCATATCGTACGGGAGAAGTGCCAGTCAAGAGAGTAGAGAAAGAGAAAAAATGAAGAGGATTGGATTTTTAAATTATCGGCGTAAAAAAGTCTGTTTCATCTTAAGCTCGTGAAAGTGATATGCTAATCCGAAATGAAATGTGTTAATGTGTGTAATTTAAGATACCTATAAAGTATTTTTGAGAAAATTGTGACGAAACACGTTTCAGAATTCAGCCGCCAAATCGAGTATTGAGTATTCAATACTATCAATACCAGATCGAGTATTGAGAAAATGAGGCGTAAATTAATATCTTCGGGCCTTGATCCTCTAGACTCTAGAGGAAATTAATACGCTCAAACAGAGATCATTATCCCAAGCCGTACAACCAAAATCCCAGTATAAGGGTATTACAATTGTTACTTAATCTTACAATATGACTTCTAAATTTCCTCCAAAAACATGATCGCGGACGTTTATCGCCATAAAAACCATGCAAAATCATCAGTCTTCATTACACCTCTATCATAATCTATGATACCATATTACGTCAAACTCATATCCTGTCTTTTCACTCGTGCAGGACTCTAATTCCCCTAACCGTTGAATTCCCTACGGGTCGATTTTCTTTTAACCCCAAACCATTAAGTCTACCCCGACCCCGTAATCGACCCTTAAATTACTTTCTATTAAGTCTCCGTAAACGTTCTCCAGTCGGCAATTTCGAAATTGAGCAAGGGACACGCTTCTAAGGAACGCAATGGCCTCAGAAAGCGTTCCGTTTAAACTCATGAACATCGTTTCGAGTCCTGTTGCAAATTGGATATTCCTCGCCTAATGGAAGGAAAATGGTAATGGGAACGTTTCGAATGTGTACCGCATTTGGAATTAGGTTGAAAATGTTACGGACATTCGTTATACTATTAACAAATCACTTTATATGCTCACACAAATTGCTCACATGGAGAAGTTACTAAAACCAGCTGTATTCCTGCTCCAAAATTGTTGTTATTGGCTATTTTAATTAAAAGTTGATGGACTAGACAACAAAGGAAAGTATATATTTGTTAAACAAGTATCCAAACTGAGTTTACGAAAGTTCTAATTAATTCTCTTTTAATAGATTCTTAGCAGCTTTTTTGGTCAGAATCAATTAATTACGAGAAACCTATTTGTTATTTAGAAAAGGAAGACACGGATGATTTCTCATTATGGAAGTTACCCTCTGTTTTCGGAATTACAGATGAACAATCATACTCGTTCATGGCAATAATTTTCACCGAATTGGGAGAATACTCATTAACAAAGCGATACTGCGGGTTGAGCAGACTAAATAAATTTGAGAGATAAATCAATTAAATCGGTATTACTAATTCTCGGGAGTAACTCTAGGATGAGTTTGTTAGGAAACTTTAGTGCCATGAATATAAAATACGTGCACGCTGGTAAAATAACACGCGCAAATAATCGTTTTCAAATTGGCTTTCATTAAAACTTTTTTTTCTATGGGATAGATAATTCGTGTTTTTACGTGAACACAGTATCGTTTGGCCTGGTTTCATCCGATACCCTCTCTATTTACAGAGTAATTATAGTGAAATGATTCAGGGCACCTTATTGAACGATGTGGAACCGAAGGGACGTTGAGGCGCCTACTTTTTACTAAAGTTGATTAAAAAACACATCTGAAGCGTGAAGCCTTGTCCCTTCGTACAAATTTAGATTTCGCACCCTAGTCTTTTATAAATCCTTTATACGTTAATAATTAAATTAAGCAATCTTAATATTAGTGCATATTCTATATTAAAATACTACATATTGTCCTCCTATCATTAATTTAGGAAATATGAAATGTTTTTTTTTATCTAAAAAAGGCAAGAATGAATTTATGTCTAAATTATTTCCTTTAGTGAGATACGAGGGTCGTCCCCGGGAATTATTTCAGGTCATAACTTCGTTATCAGTGTAGTTACAGAAAAATATTAGAGAAGAAAGATAAGCGATTTAAAGAGTTCTACATTAGGTCTTCCTATGTTTTTTAAACGCAATGACGCATTCATTACACTTCATTATTTTTTAAATGTATGTATATCACCCATTATACTGAACTATAAGATGAAAGTAAAATGGTAGAGAATATTAAAATAGTGCTTTGTTCTGAACTATACCGAATTTCATATTTAGTACGCTGTATGATTTATAGTAAAAGCAACATTGATTACGACGTCGTAAAATTTTACGCCATAATTTGAGACCTACTTTAATTATATTTTAAATAATATTGTATCACTAGGTGAAGCTAATTAAAAATTTTTAAGAGTAATGGATGTAAGACAGAGCTGAACTATTCTTTTAGAAGAAGGCACTTAGATAATTAATCAGCGGTGGAAAATAACCGACGACATCCACGATAAAGCAAACACGCATTTGGTACACGTAACGAGGCGAACCGAGACCATATGTTCCCGGATTTAACGCTGATTTAGATGAGACGAGGTGGCGAATCCCGCAGAGTTGCCACGTAAAATGTAAATCGTGTCAATAGTCCGGTGGTACTCTACAGTTTCGGGAATTATCGGTTGTCGAAGGAGTAGGTAGTAATCCACTCGACTAACCAAGCGAATATTACAATCTGCTAATGGTGTCATCGTTAACGAAAATGTTCTATTTAATGGACTTACATGTGAGATTGATGAAACATTTCTCTAATTACGTAGAGAGAATGTGAAATTGTGACATTCAGTTTTAACACGATGATCATGAAAGCATTATAAATGTTTAATCTGATTTTAAGTTTGATTATTAAAATAGAAGAAAATTATGTTGTTACGAATC
>SMSR01015855.1:6349-27599 GCA_019453355.1 Ceratina japonica | reverse complement strand
CATTGATTACGACGTCGTAAAATTTTACGACATAATTTGAGACCTACTTTAATTATATTTTAAATAATATTGTATCACTAGGTGAAGCTAATTAAAAATTTTTAAGAGTAATGGATGTAAGACAGAGCTGAACTATTCTTTTAGAAGAAGGCACTTAGATAATTAATCAGCGGTGGAAAATAACCGACGACATCCACGATAAAGCAAACACGCATTTGGTACACGTAACGAGGCGAACCGAGACCATATGTTCCCGGATTTAACGCTGATTTAGATGAGACGAGGTGGCGAATCCCGCAGAGTTGCCACGTAAAATGTAAATCGTGTCAATAGTCCGGTGGTACTCTACAGTTTCGGGAATTATCGGTTGTCGAAGGAGTAGGTAGTAATCCACTCGACTAACCAAGCGAATATTACAATCTGCTAATGGTGTCATCGTTAACGAAAATGTTCTATTTAATGGACTTACATGTGAGATTGATGAAACATTTCTCTAATTACGTAGAGAGAATGTGAAATTGTGACATTCAGTTTTAACACGATGATCATGAAAGCATTATAAATGTTTAATCTGATTTTAAGTTTGATTATTAAAATAGAAGAAAATTATGTTGTTACGAATCGATTAGAAGCCTCATATAAAAAAATTGATTTTAAAAGCTATGTAGAAGTCAATTTCGTTTACAACTATAGAAAATATTCACAATAAAGGATATATTTATTTGAATGTTAAGACCTGAATGCTTAATAAAATTGCATAATTGATATCAATTAAGGTATTCTTGTAATTAAAATCTCTAAATTCAAATTGTAAATTGTAATTCTGGCATTATAACAATTAATGCAATTAGAGAGCTGTCAACCAAAAAGGAACAATGAATGAATTATTAGCTAGATATGCTAGCGACCAAATTTATCTAAACGAAATTTTGTTCGATAATACAAAAATAGTCATTCTCATGACATTTAACGGCGGGTAGCAGTGGACGGATATATCCCAAATGGAATCGATATTTCGCGGTAGTGATGGACGTAATAACTCTGTCAAAAATTTGTTATAATTCCGGATCAGGATTAACCATCAAAATTTTTATATATCAAGTTTTATGAAGGAGGGAAGACGCTAGCGATGTATGGTATATTGCGCGCAACTTGCGCACCTTTAATCATCTTGTCGCCGCTGTCAACCCTCGGCTACGTTTATCACATATCGATACATCCATCGGATAAATGATATCCGATATTTACGGAAACGAATATGTCTTTCGTTTACACCTTAACACACTAGCCTTAAAATACTAGTAATGTATAGTTATAAAAATTCTTCTAGTAAAAATATATTCATACTTCCTACTGAATTATTATTAGTAACAATAAAGATTAACCTTTTATAATTCTGTATCAAAATAAATTTTATATCCAATTTAATGGTATACCACGAAACACTGGAGACCATGAGTATCCATTTCAAATAGCCACAATAGCAGCTTTTCTTATGCTTTCTATTTCTATTTCCCAAAAATGAGTAAATTTTAAAGAGAGTCCGACATCTCAAATTCTAATTAAAATGGACCTTAATAAAGAATAAATTAAATCATTTCGAAAAGCTCTATCGAATGATGCAAAAATATCTACATGTATAGTCCAGTTTGAAGGAACGAATTTTACCATCATATCTCATTACATAACAACGTAAAAAAGAATTAGTCAAAGGATGTGACCTTGAACCGTGCATGTTCCGTATAAAAACTTTATCTCTCATAACTTAGCAAATAGAGGANGCGAATTTTACCATCATATCTCATTACATAACAACGTAAAAAAAAATTAGTCAAAGGACATGACCTTGCATGTTCCGTATAAAAACTTTATCTCTCATAACTTAGCAAATAGAGGACTGTCCAATGTTTCGTGAGACAATCCTATAATAAAGTATCAATTAAAGTAATATACTACTATGGTATACTGCTAAGACTGTAGTTCTCGGTTAAATCTTTTGTCATAGCCACCAAGCATAAATAAGCCTAATTTAAACAACAAGTTAAATTGATTTATAAGTAAGCACGATTTCACGCAGGCGTATGGAAAGTGAAGCTTTGCTCGTGAATTTCTGATTCAGAAATTTCATTGTATTAGTAACATCCGGTGTGACACTACCACGAGAGATTTTGAGATCTCATGGCAGCGCGTTATGTACTCCTGTTTTCAACGACGAGTAAAGTACCGGTTTACAACCGATACCGTCGCATGATGTACATCGTGTACATACTTAAGATCGTACTATAGACCCTGATATACATCGACACCGTCATAATTAAGGGCAAAGCATCGTTAACGAGATAAGAGACTCACCTGCAACCGTCGATTTCACGCACTGTATTCGATCGATGCGCGCGCGCGCGGTTGGGATTAAACAGAAATAAATGTACTCACCTGTAACAAAAGGCAAACAATGATTAGATAAGTTCTCGATTATAATCAATTTCTTCAATGCGTAATATATGCGAACAGTTGTGAAATTTTAACATTTAGTTTCATATGACTTTTTATACTTTTTATTATGTACTTAAATGTACGTATTATAACATGTATCGACGATATTGGTAATGGGCATAAAATTGCAGTGACAATAAAACGAATGAGAATTCAGATTGGCAAAGTGTATCCGTCTGAAGGGACATTTCACTCGGAAGTACAGCGCTCATTCAATTAATCAAGCGTCAGGACCAACTGTAACTCGGCAGCGCGCGTATTAATAATTCCGAAAGGATCAGTACATAGTAATAATTAAGCAATTTAAATTTTCTCTTCTGTCCTCCACGATATAAAATTGGACGAAATTTAATTTTCTCTCTATCGTACGTGCTGAAGGTACTTACGATGGTTAATCCAAATTACAGCTGAAATTTAATGAAACCCAATTCCGCGAACCGATTTCATTACACAGACATTTCTCTCATTCAACTTGCATGTATGTATATTATATGTTAAACTCTTATTATATTATATGTATAGTTTGTTCGTGCTTATGCCTTCTTTTGCGGCAAATTACAATTTTTCAAATTCTGATTAAACTTCATCACTAATAATAATGATACAAATTAAGGAGATAATATCAGATAAGTGATCCTGTATTTTACATATTTCTTAAATATAATAAAATTGATTTAATTCACGAAAAATCAATAAACTTGACAACGGATACTTCAACGATTTCAAACTCTAAGATAAAAAGAGAAGCCAAATCGGTACTAAAATTTCGACTGAGAATGTGTGTTATGTGTTATCGTTCCAAATTAACCACGTTTAAACGTAGCGCGGCAAGCTAAATATAAACTTGCTTGTAAATACAGACGAGCGAGATAGAGATAGAGAGAACGAGACGTCGTTTTAATTATACCACCGGTGCTCATGAATAAATATGAGCTCTCTCCGGCTCTACGACAACAAAAATGTCTCCAGAAACACCGACATACGCGACCGAGAGAAATAAACCGAAGGAAGAAGAGCAATGAAATTTTCGCAGCAAAAATTGAGGCTTGTGGCAAGATATGCAGATATGTGTATCTCTAGACAGATGTAAATTAATACTAAAACATTATGAATTGTTTGATAAAAAATACGAGTCCCTCCAATGAACATCGTTATGCGTGCCACGAAACATAGTAGAATTAATATGGTATTTAAGTTCTACAGATAGAATTATACTATATTATATAAAATTTCTGAAAGGCTTATTTTTTTATTCAAATGTAACTTATCTTAAAGACCATCATTTTAAACTTGCTATTAGCAAGAAATATAAATCAAGCTTATCTTATACAAGCATAGTTAAATAAAATTTACCGTAAATTCATGGCCGTTAGAAATAATTCTACGTTTCGGATGGCCACAGTGATTCGTGCAAACGTGATCGGAATACGGTTGAAAAAGCAACGGGCCACATTCGGGGCGACACGATTTCGTTCACGTTAAATTTAATCGGGATTTAAGTCGACATACTCTAATCGGGAACGTCTGAGGTCTGATAACGGGCCAATCGATCGGATTGTAGGAAACGATTGGACGAAAAAGGGTTGGATAGCGATCGGTGGAAAGGAAATATTGTGAGTGCACTAAGAGAAAGGCTAGTCGCCTGTCTCGTTTGCCCGACGGAACGAATAAAAGGAAAGAACGTTTCCGGGTATCTGGACCAGAAGCAATCGAGTTGGTTCAACAGATATGATCATTCTCTGAAAGGGAACCGGGGTAGCCTTTAATTTCTTTTGCACCGGCAATCTCCTTCTGTAAATACAAGATCGTTGGAGTACGACTGCAGATTGAAAGGGAACCCGGTTCAAAACGGTTATGTTTATTCCGTAGGTAAAAAGTACGGACACTTTTCTTCGTTTAAAGATATTCAAGGGTAATACCATGTCCTATATATTTTCGCGTGTCAGTCAAAGATATCGCTTGGAAAAATACGAGGAGAGTTTCTTGAACGAAATTACTTCTGGGTTAAGCGAAGAAGAGATTTATTTCTAGTGAGTAATGGAAAGTTTCTCACCGTAAAATTAAGGTGGAGCAAAATCTTACAAGAGATATTCAATTGTTCTCACTTCGACCATTTAAAACAATTTAATCTTCATTGTAAAAAATATTACTGTTAATCAATCGATAGTGCGACGCTATGGTATACAGAACGATACAAAAAACTAGCTTGACAAATGATTTTGGTCGAAGGTAGAGAATTTTCTTTAACACCCCAGCAATTTGTTATCGCAACGTCTTGGTAATAGCGTGAGTCAATCAGGAACACGTTAACAAGACTGCGGGCTATTAGCTGCACCTCGGAGAAGGTTTCGAGCTGGCCGAGGAATCAGTTAATCCGAGATTGATCGTTCCCTTGTTACCTCCCGACGTTGCCAATCGACTTTTACGCTTAGCTTTAAGAACTTCCCCTCTCTCTAACGTTCTTCACAACTACCAACAGAAGTGCGTACTACCTCTGATACAAAGTTTGCACCCTACATATTAATACCGCCTAACTGAACACTATTTCACGGGCTAGACGTTTCTAACTTTAGCTGATGAATATTTCACGCTATTTGTTCCGTTTTAATAATAATCATACTAAAGGTCTGCAAAATATGAATTTACGGGTATCGTCTTTTCATTTCCACAAGACGTAAGGATGGAAAAGATCGCGTTTCATTCATCTCGATATCTCGACACGTTCAGGAGATGCAGGCTTCCAAAGTTTAGGCGCGACATTCGGTATTATTGACACAGTGACCTAGTTACATATCAGCTGGTTGTCTAGACCGGTTGGGGAGATTAGTGCAAGTCCGTGAGTCGGTCAACGTGCGAGGGCAATAGTGGCGCCGAAAAAGNTGAAAGTTTCACTTTTCCCTCCGACTATCACTGACAAGATTATTAACGTAAAAAGTGACGAAATATATAAATAATTATGAAATCTATGTTAAGTCTTTCATTAAATTTATGACTAAATTAAACCCTNGATTATGGCTATCTTCATACTGCGATATCTCCGGAGTCGGAAGTCGGATCGAGATAAGCCAAATAGCATTTTAAAGAGAGAACTTTTGCACCTCAAGATGCTTTGGAGATCTAAATAAATACAACCGGTTNTCGATTAACTAATCTAATCAGATACTATTGATTACATTTTGTATTCGTTATATGTAAACTAAACGGAACTTCCATTCCGTTTTCCGTTACGGAAATAAGTAGTCACGTCAGACTGTTTAGAATGGAGAGTATATTTGAAAATAGATGTAAGTTCACGCTGAGAAGTATTTACAGAAGGCGAAGGCGTATGCACCTAAAATATGTATAAACGTTTCGAGATGTTGGTCGCGTTGAGAAGCGGAGAAAATATTCTAGCACAAATCTTATGCTTCCGAGACGTTTCTTCGCTGCAAGGCGGAGCAGGAGGGAAAAGAGTAATTTCGACACAAGTGCGATCGATTCGTGGAAACAACGCCGCAGAATTATTTATAAATTAGCTTGGTCCCTTGCTTGTATCGCTAAATCCCTGATTCGCCGGTTTCTTTATTTCAGCGAAAGCCTTGATTCTTTGACTACTTGGAATTCTTGTAATTTAATTCAGTTTTTTTAAATCATCGTGCTGCTTTAATATCAAATTTTACTAATCTTGAAGTNTTAATTATAATAAAACGAATATTGTCTTGATTATCTGAGAAATAAAGATGTAGAATAGAAATAGCGTAAACCCATAATTTGCACTATTTTTGCTTGATTATTTTTAATACAGAACGAAAATGTACCGACAGATGTTACAACAGTCACGTGACTAACTTAGCCCCTTAACACGAACTGATACATGACTCTCTGTAATACTGAACAGGTTAACGCTCTCATCTCTTAACAAAGTTAGACACAACAACATCGATTACACGATCGCTTGACAAGGATGGGGGCTGATGTCGCAAGATGCCAGGACTAACACTACCGCTTAAGAAAACATGTGCTCTCACGTATTCTCCGCCCACTGAAGATGCATTAATTACGTACGTGTTGTTCTAAACATCCAAAGCGAAGAACACTTAAAGGGGTGGGAAATTGATTATACCTCATTGCATCGAGTCACGTAACATCGTTATTGCAAGGGATCATTACGACCATTAGGTTCAAATTTTAAACTACTNTATTTTAAAACTTGTTTTTACATTTTACCCAATCAAACAAAAAATAAATAACGAAGAGAACGTAAGATGTCTGCAAATAACATTTTACCATGTTAGTGACTTCTTTAGAATAAATCTATTAATATGAGAGATTATTTGAAATGTGTTAAGTAGATTCGAAAATAAAATTTAAAACTGGAAAATCTGTATCTGCTTACTTATAGTAAACTCAAATCTCTACCGTTTCAAAGACGGTCCATTAATTCCTACGAATGGATCGCACTTTCCTCAAAAAGCTTTCTCCGACACGACACTAAGAAAGACGTATATCCGTGAAATGCGACTGCAGCCCATCATAGAGCAATAGAACACAGATCAGACTACGGAACAGAGCGGAGCAGATGTACGATGAATATTTGAACTCCTGTAAGTGTCTTTCGCCGCAACTGCAGAAGTTACTTCAAGTTTAACGGCATCTCTAGTTTCAGCTCCTTTCCGTTATTCGCTGTTTACACTCAATAACGTCAATTTTTAGTATATGTATACATATGTTTGTTTGTATACGTGAGCACGATCTTTATAAAATTATTATATGTATGAATCGTTGGTATCGCGAATAAATACGAAAGAGATAGAGGAATAAAATATTGTCAAAAACATAAATGTTTTATTAATAAGACCATGAAAAGGCTATTTAGTAGCTATATGTAACTCGAACGTGCCGCGAGGACAGTAAGAAAAACTGGCCACAGAATACGTGGCCACCACGTATATAACCATCGTAACTTGCTGTTCATAAAATAGACAATTCCTACGTGAAACAACACGTGCGACAAACGTGTGTATATAAAAACTTGCACTATCCCGCACGACCAAAGTAATTCGCGCCTACATACTTTCAACATACGTATAACTTAAAAAATAATTCAAACTGTAATATTTTTTTATCTCTCAGTACGTTCTTTTCATACTTACGAGATCTCGCTTGAGGGACGTTGGGGAAAAGACCATCACACGTCTGTGTTTCTTGATGAGTTTACTGAGTCGCTTCGTTCTTTGGACACACGTCAACGGTTTGCCCGGAATACAGAAATCCTCTTGGATCTCGTCCTCGGGGTCCTCGAAATCCTCGAAGCTTTTTTCGATCGGTGGACTATGTCTCGGGGTAACCGTGCTCAGTGGGACTGCTTTCGTGATCAAGCTTTCACTTCTGACGCTCCACGTGGAACCGCCGTACTTCTTCATGTTCATCAAGTCGCCTATGCTACCCCTCACGTACAGGTTTCCCAATTGTAGGTTTGTTCTCGATAACGCGGGTGAATGTGGCAGTGATTCTGAACACTTTTCCGTGGATCTAATCACGTCCGGTAACATTTGCTTGCTCTGAAGTTTGTCGAGGTCCGACAAAGAGGATCCACGACGAATTCGTGGCTTCAATAGCTGATTGTTTTTGGCTATTCGCTCTTTTTCGCGGTTGACACTTTTCGATGACAGGGAGGACTTCATGGCGAAGAGGCCTGCTTTCAGTGGGAATAGCAGGGCCCACTCGGTCGATTTTTCACGAGGCTCCATTTTAATTTTATTTAGTTCCTTATTACTTGAGTAATCAAAAATCGTACAGATGTAATTATTGATTACCGAATATAAAACACTTCAAAAGTGCAGTTTATAAAGTCTTCACTATACTTCGTCAAATGTCAATAAAAAAATATCTAGCGGGAGTCACTGGTCCACAGTCTCTGCGAGATTTATGCATTACGGAACTCGTTTTTATCTGCAGGATGCTATTATCCATACAATGTACCAACGTCCGGCCTGCCATTTGACTTCCTTCGATCAGCCCGTTATCAAACCTCGGAAGCTAGAATTTGTAGAGCTTGTTCTGCATTCCGGCAGCGATCGCTTGATAACTTTCGAACAAATTTCGGCATTGAGTATGCAAAACTCCTGCAGAACTTCATCAATCAATTTTCAGTCACTGTATATTATATAAAAATATTATCTAAAAAATATTCCATCGTTTGTTGTAAAAACTCCAGAACAGTCACACGCGTTCTATTTATTTTTACGTGAATTGCGCAATTTTCATTCACAAATGTTCGTGATCGTGAAACGAAACTGAAGAAAATATGAAAACACCCTGCAGCACGGAGCAACGGGATCAGACTCGCTGACCGATCGTAGGGAATTAAAGCAAAGGAGGTGGTCAGCCCCTGTCAGACCTCATGGCGTTATTTTCACTTAAGTTAACACGACCCCCCTTGAAGATGTACCCTTCTGCGGGGAGCTATCGACAATACTTCCGTCTAATAAAAGCCTAATAACGATCAATAGCGCCGACACGGCTCTCCTCGCTTTCTTTCCTTTGCTACTGATTGTTGAATTCTTTCGCACGATCTTAAAAGTGGCACAAAAATTATTCAACGATTTTAAATCGAATACAATTACAACGTGCTGTTCTGCCTAACGTTTCGCGTACTAGCTAATCGGTGAACTAATGCGATACTGAAGGGATATTGAAGTTCGTACGCGATGTCAAGTGGCAAACAGCGATATTGATAATGGGAGGGAGGCAAGACCTTGGCTGCGAAGGTGATACCACTGGCTTTGCCGGTTACTACTCGACATACGGGCTTCCGATTGCGGTTGGACCGTATGGCCTACATAGATTGCGGCCCTACGAGGTCCTATCACGAGNATTAACTAATCTAATCAGATACTATTGATTACATTTTGTATTCGTTATATGTAAACTAAACGGAACTTCCATTCCGTTTTCCGTTACGGAAATAAGTAGTCACGTCAGACTGTTTAGAATGGAGAGTATATTTGAAAATAGATGTAAGTTCACGCTGAGAAGTATTTACAGAAGGCGAAGGCGTATGCACCTAAAATATGTATAAACGTTTCGAGATGTTGGTCGCGTTGAGAAGCGGAGAAAATATTCTAGCACAAATCTTATGCTTCCGAGACGTTTCTTCGCTGCAAGGCGGAGCAGGAGGGAAAAGAGTAATTTCGACACAAGTGCGATCGATTCGTGGAAACAACGCCGCAGAATTATTTATAAATTAGCTTGGTCCCTTGCTTGTATCGCTAAATCCCTGATTCGCCGGTTTCTTTATTTCAGCGAAAGCCTTGATTCTTTGACTACTTGGAATTCTTGTAATTTAATTCAGTTTTTTTAAATCATCGTGCTGCTTTAATATCAAATTTTACTAATCTTGAAGTTAATATTTTAAAACTTGTTTTTACATTTTACCCAATCAAACAAAAAATAAATAACGAAGAGAACGTAAGATGTCTGCAAATAACATTTTACCATGTTAGTGACTTCTTTAGAATAAATCTATTAATATGAGAGATTATTTGAAATGTGTTAAGTAGATTCGAAAATAAAATTTAAAACTGGAAAATCTGTATCTGCTTACTTATAGTAAACTCAAATCTCTACCGTTTCAAAGACGGTCCATTAATTCCTACGAATGGATCGCACTTTCCTCAAAAAGCTTTCTCCGACACGACACTAAGAAAGACGTATATCCGTGAAATGCGACTGCAGCCCATCATAGAGCAATAGAACACAGATCAGACTACGGAACAGAGCGGAGCAGATGTACGATGAATATTTGAACTCCTGTAAGTGTCTTTCGCCGCAACTGCAGAAGTTACTTCAAGTTTAACGGCATCTCTAGTTTCAGCTCCTTTCCGTTATTCGCTGTTTACACTCAATAACGTCAATTTTTAGTATATGTATACATATGTTTGTTTGTATACGTGAGCACGATCTTTATAAAATTATTATATGTATGAATCGTTGGTATCGCGAATAAATACGAAAGAGATAGAGGAATAAAATATTGTCAAAAACATAAATGTTTTATTAATAAGACCATGAAAAGGCTATTTAGTAGCTATATGTAAGTCGAACGTGCCGCGAGGACAGTAAGAAAACTGGCCACAGAATACGTGGCCACCACGTATAAACCATCGTAACTTGCTGTTCATAAAATAGACAATTCCTACGTGAAACAACACGTGCGACAAACGTGTGTATATAAAAACTTGCACTATCCCGCACGACCAAACTAATTCGCGCCTACATACTTTCAACATACGTATAACTTAAAAAATAATTCAAACTTTAATATTTTTTTATCTCTTAGTACGTTCTTTTCAAACTTACGAGATCTCGCTTGAGGGACGTTGGGGAAAAGACCATCACACGTCTGTGTTTCTTGATGAGTTTGCTGAGTCTCTTCGTTCTTTGGACACACGTCAACGGTTTGCCCGGAATACAGAAATCCTCTTGGATCTCGTCCTCGGGGTCCTCGAAATCCTCGAAGCTTTTTTCGATCGGTGGACTATGTCTCGGGGTAACCGTGCTCAGTGGGACTGCTTTCGTGATCAAGCTTTCACTTCTGACGCTCCACGTGGAACCGCCGTACTTCTTCATGTTCATCAAGTCGCCTATGCTACCCCTCACGTACAGGTTTCCCAATTGTAGGTTTGTTCTCGATAACGCGGGTGAATGTGGCAGTGATTCTGAACACTTTTCCGTGGATCTAATCACGTCCGGTAACATTTGCTTGCTCTGAAGTTTGTCGAGGTCCGACAAAGAGGATCCACGACGAATTCGTGGCTTCAATAGCTGATTGTTTTTGGCTATTCGCTCTTTTTCGCGGTTGACACTTTTCGATGACAGGGAGGACTTCATGGCGAAGAGGCCTGCTTTCAGTGGGAATAGCAGGGCCCACTCGGTCGATTTTTCACGAGGCTCCATTTTAATTTTATTTAGTTCCTTATTACTTGAGTAATCAAAAATCGTACAGATGTAATTATTGATTACCGAATATAAAACACTTCAAAAGTGCAATTTATAAAGTCTTCACTATACTTCGTCAAATGTCAATAAAAAAATATCTAGCGGGAGTCACTGGTCCACAGTCTCTGCGAGATTTATGCATTACGGAACTCGTTTTTATCTGCAGGATGCTATTATCCATACAATGTACCAACGTCCGGCCTGCCATTTGACTTCCTTCGATCAGCCCGTTATCAAACCTCGGAAGCTAGAATTTGTAGAGCTTGTTCTGCATTCCGGCAGCGATCGCTTGATAACTTTCGAACAAATTTCGGCATTGAGTATGCAAAACTCCTGCAGAACTTCATCAATCAATTTTCAGTCACTGTATATTATATAAAAATATTATCTAAAAAATATTCCATCGTTTGTTGTAAAAACTCCAGAACAGTCACACGCGTTCTATTTATTTTTACGTGAATTGCGCAATTTTCATTCACAAATGTTCGTGATCGTGAAACGAAACTGAAGAAAATATGAAAACACCCTGCAGCACGGAGCAACGGGATCAGACTCGCTGACCGATCGTAGGGAATTAAAGCAAAGGAGGTGGTCAGCCCCTGTCAGACCTCATGGCGTTATTTTCACTTAAGTTAACACGACCCCCCTTGAAGATGTACCCTTCTGCGGGGAGCTATCGACAATACTTCCGTCTAATAAAAGCCTAATAACGATCAATAGCGCCGACACGGCTCTCCTCGCTTTCTTTCCTTTGCTACTGATTGTTGAATTCTTTCGCACGATCTTAAACGTGGCACAAAAATTATTCAACGATTTTAAATCGAATACAATTACAACGTGCTGTTCTGCCTAACGTTTCGCGTACTAGCTAATCGGTGAACTAATGCGATACTGAAGGGATATTGAAGTTCGTACGCGATGTCAAGTGGCAAACAGCGATACTGATAATGGGAGGGAGGCAAGACCTTGGCTGCGAAGGTGATACCACTGGCTTTGCCGGTTACTACTCGACATACGGGCTTCCGATTGCGGTTGGACCGTATGGCCTACATAGATTGCGGCCCTACGAGGTCCTATTACGAGGAAAAGAGTTGGAAGCCTTCAGAAAAAGAAACGGCATCTTTGAATATTCATGTGCTATAATTGTTCCCCATATTTTTAATATAGCTATTGTCTCTAACTTGATTAACTTGCTTCTAGCTGGTCACACAGACCTTTAAACCCGGACCAATAAAATTCTCACATTCAGATGCGAATTACAATCCTCTAAACAGTGCAATCAAATTTCTAATTAAACGCGATAGTGCCAGCTGCAATAGTAAACGTAATACTGGTATCTCGATCGATTCTGAGAAAACACATATTACATATGCAGCTGCGACCAGTATTCGGTTCACGATTTTGAGAATTGTGTGTTTCGAACAAACAAGCGCAATTTCGCGTCAGCATAGGTCGTCGTGTCGGTACGTTGAATTTACATTTTCCATCGTTTATCAGATCTCCATGGCGTACGTATGTATGTATATCGGATGCTGAACGGGACTTCTAGGAACGCGTCAGGTGCGTACTTAGAGTGCCACGATCAGGCAACAAGGTTGCGTTAATGGAAGTTTCGTGTCGCAACCAGTTAATCCGTCGCTCCTGCAGATTTTCAAGGCGACGATGGGTCAGTCGATAAATGTATCCCTTATTTCTGTTCCATCCCCTTCCTCTCGCACTTACTCATTTTAAAAAACGAGTTGAATGATCGCATTGAACTCGCAGCGTGAGCTCGCGTGGGAGCATTCGTAACGATGCAATCGTGTAGGTCGCAGATATGTACTAGCCCAAAAATGTTCATTAAAACGAACATTCATTGTGCATTTACAACGAATGATAACGAAACGTAACTGCTGGTTTCAACGTGATATCGTGACACGTTATTTATAATTTATGTGCTCATGCGTTCCCACATTCTGAAACGCGTATAATGTTTTCTAGATAGCGTTTACTTGTATAGAATAAAATTTTGCGTAGTACAGTTAGTACTGCGTACTGTACTAAAATTCACCAAATTCTTGCTTATAATGATACAAATTTGTTGACCACTTTCAAAGTTAGATTAATTAAAATGATAAATGAATCCATGTTTTTAATGAACACTTATCTAATTATAATTAACACATTGGCGACCGGCAAATTTTTTCCGTTTCTTGTACTGAGTACTGGCGAAAATAATTAAATTCTGAAGCCGTTTGCCGCATTCAGAAACAAAAATTGCACAGCAGCAACAAGGAATGGAATTTGAAAAGATGTGAATTCACGTCAGCGGTCGCGAATGTGTTAATTAAATTCTTCAAAACTGTTCGCATATCACGTTTTCAATATTCATGAAAAATATAAGAGATATATTCGTGGAAAATATAAACCAAAGTGATTTGTAATTGTATATGTATAGCTCACGCTTTGCGCAACTGGTCTATGATCTTTACGTTACCCAGTGAACTATACATATAGTGACAGTAGTGACAAGGATCAACGGCCCCGTGGCAACCTTCCAATCGATCGATGATACGAGTTACCATAGCAGACGCTAAAGTACAGCACCCGTAGATGTGATCTCGCGATCAACAAGCATATAACAAATCGTTACATCCGCGAAGGTAACGGTTGACAAGGCCGTCGTTGTTAACAATGAAGGACTTGGCAAAGAAATGCGGGTCGAAGGCATCAAAAACCACATTTTTCGGAAGGTCGCCATTCGGGTCGTTGACTACTGACTCTCAATGAAACGGAAAGTTATTTAAAAGTTATTTTAACTCCAATCGATATTTTTCTATTCTTATATAGCACATTCTTCTACTCTTTATATAGACTTAACACTTTGACATTAGTATGTTCCACTTAATACATAAAATAGATTTCATACAATATTAGAATTTATAAATATTAATTAATAAAACGGAGATTTATGATGTTAATTATAAAAAATATGATTTAACTAGAGTGATGATTAAATAATCTTTCAAAATTCATCAAGTCATTCAAGATCCAAATTGGAATTAAAATTATAAGCTATTAAGATTTTACTATAAGATACAGTACTTACCCGCAGCTGCATCACAATTTGGTTATATGCCCAATGCCACCGTTGCCTCGATGTCATTTCTGGTCGTTCCTTCAATTGCGTAGGCACAGGTGCGGCACCGACCATCTCCAGAAGCTCTTTGTCCGGCGGTGGTTCGGGTGGACTCCTTGGTGGAGTGTCCATTTGAACACTTTCCTCCAAAGAGGCTTGTTTCGTTATACTCCCTACAGTGCAATAAAATACGAACAGTAATTAATGATTTTCGTTATGTATACGAATTAAATGGTTTTGTATTAATATAATTTTTGAAAAACATAATTACCACGTGGACTGTCGGTGTGCGATATTGGCGGTGTACTTTTGTAGGTGTCCACCAACGAGTCTTCTCGAGAGTCATGTAGCATCGCTTCATCGCCTCGCTCGTATCTATGAAAAGAAACAATTCGAATTAATTTAATAATCCTACATACAATTTTTTAGTCTTTTTACATATATAAAATAGCATCTTAATTCAATTTGCTGCTTAGAGAAATGACAATTTTCCAAAAGAATAAAAATCAATGTAAAACCAGTGTCGCAATTTAATGAAAATATTTATAGATGAGTAAAAAAGAACTTTTTCATTTGACATCCTTTTAATTTCGTACGTTCTAACGCTAACGTTTATTACCTTTCGAGAGACTCGTCCCTGATCTTGTATTCATCGTTCACAGCGTTGCTCAGACTAACTTCTGGCTCCTCTATAGACTCTTGGTCCTTAAAGTATCCCCGTTGGTAGCTCTCAGCTCTAGAAATCGGCTGAGGAGCAGTGAAGTTCTGACTGTAACTACCTCTCTTCTGATACGAATCAGCTCTCGTTAAAGGCGGTTTGAAGTTCTCTTGCGTAGCCGATGAGAAAGACTCCCTTCCCAGTGTCTGCGTATATGAACCTCTTCTACTATATGATTCTTCGGGGAAATGATCCGAAGCGTACGATTCTCCTCTAGTTAATTTCGGTTTCTGTGAGTGTTGGCTGTGTTGAGAGGAATGCTGGCTAAGCTGACTCTGATGTGACAACTGCGAATCCTTCCTCTGCGGTTCCTTCGGTATGATCTCCGGATATTCCTCGTCCTGCATTTCTTCTTCCTCCTGATACGATTCGGTTCTCACCAACCGTTTTCCGTTCGCCCCAGTGTGAACCATCGCCGTAATCGTCATACTTGTCGGAATGTGGTTTGGTGTCACATGATTCATCATCGTAGTCGTTGGTTGCACCGTACCTTGCGTAGACTCGATCAAATTAGACGCAGCGACTGTGGTATCGGCGACGGGATATTCGGTGATTCCTTTCTTCTGAGGGATGCTACTGATCGAACTTACGGCAGTATCAATGGACTCCTTCAACTCGTCGTCTCTCGACTCCAAAGAATCTGTATTTTGTTGCACCAATGGACTGACGTCGCGTTTTTCGAGCTTTTTTCTTCTCGTCACAGTGGTCGACGTGAGATCTTGACTCTCCTGAGACGTGAAATAATAATCCGACTCGCTGGATTGATAGCCGTTCGTTCTCGTTTGTCCTCTGGGAGTAGTCACAGATAATTCCGGAACTTCGCTCGTTCTCCTTTCCGTGCTGGCAGCTGGACTCTCCTTGTAACGTTCTTCGAATGATCCCTGATAGGAACCGTGATAAGAGTCATCGTGATACTCTTGGTATTGATCCTGATAGTCGTTCTTGTAAGTGACAGGTTCTTCCTTGCTGTACGGTGGTTCATAATCGACGTAGTCCTTCTGCGGTTTGCTATACGGGTCCACGTAACTACTTTGCGAAGTGATGGGCACCTGATTGTATGCATCTTGCTGATTATAGGTGTCCTGGGCGTAAATGTCTTGATTATACGCATCCTGATTATATGTACTATCCTGACTATATTTTTCTTGATTATATGGTTCCTGGTTGTATGGTTCTTGATTATACGTATCCTGGTTATACGTTTCCTGGTTATACGTTTCCTGATTATACGTTTCCTGATTATAGATTTCCTGTTTGTACGTTTCCTGATTGTACGTATCCTGAGGGAACGTGACCTGAGGGTACGCATCCTGACTGTACCCTTCCGTGTTATATGTTTCTTGACTGTAAGTCTCCGAATAAGTCTTTTGATAACCGGTCGACGTATTTATATTATACTGGGAATCGTATTGCTCATGTTGATACTGATTGTAAGTATTTGTTACGTTATTTTGGTCATAAACACTCGACGGTACTGAGGCATTGCAACCGTCGTATTGCTCTTGATACGTATCGTCTTGATAAGCTGGCACCTTCTTCCCGTCCTGCTGATATTGAACGTTATTCTGATCGTAACCCATTACCTGATAATTGTCTTCTATTATATCTCTACTTGTCTTCCTGTATTGATCGTTCGGCTGGCTAGTGTATTGATCATTCGGTTGACTAGTATATTGATCGTTCGGCTGACTACTGTATTGATCATTCGGTTGACTAGTATATTGATCGTTCGGCTGACTATTGTATTGATCATTCGGTTGACCAGTATATTGATCGTTCGGCTGACTCGCGTCCGGATATGTAGCATCCTGATAGGTATCCTGATACACTTCCGCGTTCTGTTGCACGTAAGACTTCTCATATTCATCCTTGTACGAGTTTCGCGCATACGTTTGGTCGTACACATCCTGCGTAACCGGTTCCTGGTACGAACGACCATACTGGTCATCCACAGGTGCCGTATAACTGGAACCGTACTGACCGTCTTCGACGAATTGAGCTTTTCCAGGCATCTGTTCGTAGCCGGTTCCCTCGCTGTATATACTGTCAATGTAGGTATCCTGAGGTAAGTTATCCTGGCTGCGATAAGCGTAATTATAGTCCTCGTTGTAGTCAGACTTGTAATAGCTCTCCTCGGAGGGAGTTCTAGTCTTTGGCAGTTGCCTGCTCGGTGTGGCAGGTAGGGAGGCAAGCTTACGATTGATAATGACACTGCTCGGCTTCGTCGGCGTCGGAGGTAGTTTTTTACCGGTCCCTTCTTGACGAGACGGCGGTCGTTGTGGCTGGAGCGGCTTACGACGGCGAGTACTGTGACCACTGAAAAAAGTATACAACAATTTGAATTTCTGCAAATAAATTTCTGCACGAGTTGCGTTTAAAAAGTAATGAGATCAGTCCAGTGAAAACTTTTACTTATCGTCTGTTAAAACGTATACGTTATCGTATTAAAAATAGGATCATTTAAAAACTATAAACCGTTGGAGGCAATTCAATTGCAACTTTTTTAACGTTTTCCACAGAGTTTAAAATTACATCCTCTAAAATGAGTTTATATTTGTAGAAAAAGAAAAAAGTATTCGCAACTACCACACTCTCCACATTTGATTGGATTTCATCTGATTTTTACTCTCCTAGTCTCATTACTCTTTAGACACATCTCATACATAAAATATGAAAATTCATTTGAATTAACGAATACCTGTAATTGAGTTCCTCCGATTCGTAACTGCGTTGCCTTGTAACTGTTGGTCTGTAATCAGGTCGATGAATACCGATACTAGATGCAGGCCTCTGTGGAAGCGTTTTTCTGTTCCGTTTGTTTTCATGATGGGTACTAGTCCCCAAATACCATTTCCCTCCGCTATCCCATTGTCTGTCTTCGTCGTCCTGACCATGCCTGACAACAGAATTAGAAAATGTGAAGGACTTCATTTTCCTCCCTCTAATATGCTTTACCGCATATTCTATTATACAAATTTGAGAAAAAACGAATACTCAATTACCCACCTCTCATCTTGATAACTATATCCTGTGGTGGTATCATAATATTCATTGTACCTGATGTCTGTTTGACATTCCGGGTACGTAGCGAACATTTTACCGATTCGTCCGTCGCTGCTATATCCGTCGGTATAATAAGTTTGATCATCGTACAAAGTCATTTGTCGTTCTAAAGATGGTCTTCTGTGGGTACCTATTACGAACAGAAACAAACAGAGTTATAACATAAATATTCTTTTAATACTTTCTACAAAAAAACCCGATTATTATGTGTACGTGAGTTTACCATTGTGAATTTTAAGAGCATGTCCAACAAAAATTTATACACACTATTCCTCGAAATTTAGGAATGAACAAAATTAATAAAATTACAGGAATGATTTAGTAACTGTTCCGTTTCGTTAAAAGTTCGGAGCACATGTATATGGGAAAGGGATTGTGGAGTATCCTTTCCACTGAAGGGAAACGATCAGATCACACTTAGACTAACACTAAGAAATATGCTTTATTCAACTGCTCTAACTGACTCGGTCAACGAACGACTGACTCACTGTGCTTGATCTCGCATTCACCCTCTCTACACACCACACTCCACACGCGCACTTCTTCCATTCCGGAAATCACACCATACTGTTGCCGCCAACGAGGCGCGTGGAGTCCCAACGATTCGCGGCAGCCTTTGCGAATCGTAACGTCCGATTAGGCTGAAGCATTGTAAGTATCACAAAGTCGAAACCGTTCGAACGACTAATGATGCCGCAAAACGCCGGCTTCGACGGGTCCTCCACGCGAAACGCGATGATACGTGCCCTCTCACACCACACGCCCGCATACACACGCGCAACTCACATTCCCACATGTATGTACTGCAAACTGCAACCGTATACATCCATTACTCAACTACGTCACGTTCGATTATACATATAATACATATTATATGTTACCTCTTCGCCTTGGATAATACTCCGTATCGTTGTAGCTTCTCGTCTCGTCGACCCTCGTGCCGTGATATTCGTAACCTTCGCTGCACCAACCGTCTTGGCTGAAATTACGAGCGATGCGATGAAAAGGGATTCGATGGCAATAAACGGATACAGCGAATATAGAAGCAGAGATGAAATGACCCGACTGTTGTAAATGACGACGTTCGCACGGAACCATGACGCGTCTGGTTAAAAGACACCTCCCAAACTCTCGAAATAACTTCGCGCCACTAACTGCACCATGCAAACTACCTGTGGATATGCTCAGTGCATTCCATTCGGACTCAATCCATTAACTACTACGTCTCAATTTACTTGAATGCCCCTCTAGCGTCTTTGGGTTCTACAGCGGAACAATTTCCAAATTCTAATTACTGTTCGTGGACTTGTCGGTATTGAATTAAGCTATATACTATTCAAATAAAATACTTATTTTGTATTTTACTTAACGCAAAACAAACATTGTCCAATTTCAAGGGGTAACACAACTGTGACTTCTCGTATTTCATTTTTGGATAACAATGTCGAAAATTTCTAGCCGCTTTTAAAATGGCGAGTATTCGGGGGAGGAAGTTAATTAAAAATTTTGCACACAAAATTGTTGATCGAGATTTTCATATATCGAAAACAGCTGTTATGTAATGCAGTAGATTATGTTATAATAAAGTACTCTAAAAATATCAAATTTAATCGACAACCGTTCTAAAAAAATTCTATTTTGGAAAAAACGACAATTTGTAGTGCATAAAAATGACCTTTCGTTTCTCTCATGCAATATCGAGCCTTAAACATGTGCATATAATTTTTAAGAATGAAACGAATATTTTCTGTTCAAGAGGAAAAAAATCGATTATCGCAGTGGTGTTAGTCCTTAACGCACGAGCAAATGACTTCTGAAATTATGATCTTATAATCTATAAGATCGTGTTTGAAATCATCGTGAAACTCGTTCAAACAATTGATAATCTGTGAAGTATACGAGCGATCGATGAAGAATTGCGAGACCAAGCAATTGGAAGAAATGCAATTCTACCGTGTAGCGAGCTATAGTGACGTGTGTTTATTTGTGTGCAAATGTTCTCGTAAAAGCTACCTCGACGGTGCTTCGAGTATACAGGGACCGAGCTAACGATGACGCGCTAATAAAAGAAACACGTTAGATGAAACGCGAGTTGTAAGTATTTTTGAAGAATGCAAGTTATATGCGATGAAAATCTCACGAGACAGAGCTGGGGTACTCGTTTCGTACCTGTCGTCGTAATCCCACGTGTGCTTCCGTCGTCTAAATCAGGCAGAAGAAAACAATAAAACGTTTTTTTCTTCTTGTGTCACGCGATTCAAAATCAGAGTCGTGCAAATGAGCAAAATTCTGTCGAGACGCGAAAAATAGAAGTTTAATCGCTTATTGATTTCCTTCGTCGTATTCAATGTAGCAAAGTAAAAGAGAAGGAAGAAAAAGATATAGATAGAAAAGAAGACTACTAACTGTAGGAATAATGACAAAAGAAGTATACCGTTGTAAAAATGGTTATTTCTGGCTAGTATCGCGACATTATTTTATATTGACGTGTGTATAGCTGTGTTTTAAGGCTCGGTAAATGTTAAATAATACCTGTATTCCTTATAGTGTCTTGGTCTACTATTGTAGAAGAGTGGCTCGGAAGGTTCTGAAGCGTGCTGAGACTGAGAATACCTTTGCGGTGGACCTTCTTCGGGGTACGGTTCGTCGTATCGTGGACTATGACTTGATCCACCGTAGCCTCCATAATTACTCGGGACTAGCCTTCCTCCGACTGTAGCTGGAATCTATTACAAAAATATGCATGTAATCCTCTCTTTCAAACAACAATAACCAAGATCCTATTCCCGAGTGCATTATATTCTATTACCCAGAAATTTATACAAGAATTCTTTTTCGTTACGTAGATACGTTACGTACTTTTCACACATTTCTACAAA
>SMSR01015854.1:86393-139624 GCA_019453355.1 Ceratina japonica | reverse complement strand
ACTTGCCCAGTTTTTTTACCTTTTCATAAAAAGGTCAGTTTTATTGGAGGTTTCACAATTTTACCGAGGCCTAATGAATAAAAGTATTTTGTTACATAATGTTTAAGTAATATAATAATTTAATTCTTTAAAAATCGGATTTATCGGGGGTTATTTCATTTTAAGATAATACTTTAACATGGCTTTACACCTTTAGACGTATAATACTATACNCCATCGCATTTACGCACATTTTTCTTAATTCGTACGTTAATCGGCAACGTTACCACGTCCATTGATCTAATCCATAATATAAATAATAAAATGAACCTCTCAGATGAAGTTTCTCTGTGTCAATTATTTTTCAGAATTCAGAATCAAACTGTATAAATTAAAAATAAAAAAAAAACATTTGTAAGTTGGTCATTGACTTCCTGATGACTCCGTGCCTAAAAACAAAACTAGGAAGACGAAAAATTATTTTGTAATCGGCACTTCTAGTATCTTTTTCGAAATTTCTCTGCACTAAGCACATCTTTTCCAATTCGACTTGTTGCAGATTGTAAAGTAGCCTCTGAAACTATGTTAAAAACCTTAAAACATTAAGAAAATGCAATAAGTACAATTATATTGAAGAAAGAAATTCAAAATGTCGAATTCATCTACCGCTACCGCGCCCCTTGATTACAGCGTACCACGGAAATCAATGAACGTAACGATAAAAAACTGGACAGTCTACGTGTATGATTAAGGATTAATCGTAGCCGATAAAAAAAAAACAATTCGAGAAGTTCCTTTCGACAGAAGGTAATGGATGCTCTTACGAGAACAAGAACAGAGGGACGGGAAGCGGAACATGAAAGGGAGAAACACGTTACGGCTCGTCGAAGCCGGGTAGCCAAGTCGACCGGGACAGAGACGACGTGTATTTATGGTAAAGGTTTCGAACCAGCCTGGATTTAGAACGATGTTGCATCTGATGGCCTTTTGCGTGGCCTCGTTCCGCACGAGAACCGTCCTCTTTGTCGTGTTCGCTTCACAAGAAATCGATGCTCTTTAACGGCGCGCTAAGAGAACCTCTGCCGGCGGCTGAGCCGGAGAGAACCTCTGGATTCGGATTAAGAATTTTTTTCTGATAAGCCTGACACAATTCGCGGTGGATACAAAATATCCCCGGGTGAACGTCGCTTCCGGTTTCGGGTTAGCTATTATCGCGCGTCGTGCGACGGCCTCGGTGCGCAGCGGGGCTCGTGCAAAAAGGGGCCTCGAAATTCCGGGAGAGTCAGAGTTTGTTTTATGCGTTGCCTCGGGGCCGGAAGGGGGGCGCGGGGGGGCATGATTTCCGGGTAAATCGAGACGAGAGACTCCCGGGTCTGGCCGAAATTCCGGTTACTTAGTGAAATAGTGAGCCCGGATATAAAGGTCGCTGGGTGATTTCGCGGAAACGCGAACGCGCGAGTGAAGAGCCGGCTGGGTTTCCGCTTTCGACGTGTCTGAACGCGACGTCGACGTGAATCTACGGGCGTCGAATGGGACCGGGGAATTTTACTGTGCGCACGACTCGAAATTGAACCGGCAAACGACCTCTTAGGCTTGGTTTACGCTGCCGGCCCAGTTAGCGGCGCCCGCCCGCCGCTGCGTTCAAACGTTATTCAAAGCCGCGGAGCGTGACTGGGACGCAAACGTTACGGATATGTGTGACGCGGTGACTAAATCGTTAACAGTGAATCGAGTTTAAATCAAGTCTGGAGTCGGGGGGGTTCGTGGCCCGGTTAAAATATTGTTTAATGCGCTGCGAACGAATCGTNCCGCCGCTGCGTTCAAACGTTATTCAAAGCCGCGGAGCGTGACTGGGACGCAAACGTTACGGATATGTGTGACGCGGTGACTAAATCGTTAACAGTGAATCGAGTTTAAATCAAGTCTGGAGTCGGGGGGGTTCGTGGCCCGGTTAAAATATTGTTTAATGCGCTGCGAACGAATCGTCGCCGCGAGCCTTTCATTTCCGCGTGCACATATCCCACGGCGCGATTGAAACTCGTCGGTTTACGGCTCGCGAGAACGAACTTCGTACGACGACGTCGCGAAACAAGATGAAATACGTATACGCGTTCAGTTTAACGTTAGACAGAATATTCGTAGAACGGGCAGAAAAGCTTCCACTCACTTTTAAGACGTATCAAAGTCGAACGCCGACGCGGTTCTACTGAATTCATTATGTATCTCCCGGATTATATTTAATTTACTGTGTGCAAGGATTATAATTTAAACCGGGATTCCCGTTGGTCGCGATGGTAAAAGGATTTGTGTGTACACGATGTGACAAGTTTAGCAGCGCAGGTTTAGCTTGGATAACATTCATGACAAAGTGGATTTTTGTTACTCTGTTGACAGAGTTTTAACATGTGACGGCGTAACGTAGTACAGTATCTACTCCGGTCTGTTAGCACATCGTATGGCAATCGATGTCAGTAGTGCGAGTCAAGGGCTTTGCGGACGCGCGTCAAACGCGTTTCACTTTACTTTCTCCGATTACTGAAAAACGACACGGTGTATCGGATAAAAACGGAAGAAAAACAACTAGAATCGCGTATAAGCGGAGAGGAGTATGTAAAGAATTCAAGAAAGCGTCTAGTAAATTGTTTACTACTCGCAGAGCATTCGAGGAATTAAAGGTATCCAACGAGAATGAATGTTGCTGCAGAACGGATGAGGCGATGAAAATTTCAAGCCCCCCCTCCTCCTCCCTGCTCTGGCTCCTCCTTCAATTAAACAATTTCTCTGACGCAGGACGTGATACTGAAGTCTCGCGGATGCAGTTCTGCCCGTGTATATTTTATGCATATTTCCCGCGCGCATATCTTTAGCATTCATGCGAAAGCCCCTACTTTCCTTCGATCCACATAGAAATCCGTGAAATTTGCAATATTCACGCGTCAGAGGAACAACGCCGGCTTTTCCTTATATTGATCTTCGAGATACTTTCACGGAGCTACGCGGAATGCCTTGTACATGCCTACCGCGCGGAAAAATGCGCCGCGGACTGTACACCGGGACGCGTAATATTCTCGCTTAATTAAAGTTGAATTTACAAGAAGGATATTGCCCCTTTCTGCTCCGCCGGCAAAAACACCGTTCCGCCGTTCCTAATGCTTCTGTTTTTCAGTCCGCGGACAATTTATGCGCGCCGCTTTTCACCGGCACGGTCTCAGCCCGGCCGGGTTCATAAGTGTCAGACTTAAACTTGCGAGCAATAAGTGTCTCGCATAATCCCGGCTTAACATTTTTAACGCCTATTTGCTATCCGATTCGGTTCATGAAACTCGACGCAAATCGTAGCGCCGCGCCGCTCCGTACGGACGTACAACGCTGTGTAAACCGCGGCGGAAGAATTTCAAATTACTTCCNGAAACTCGACGCAAATCGTAGCGCCGCGCCGCTCCGTACGGACGTACACGGTGTGTAAACCGCGGCGGAAGAATTTCAAATTACTTCTCCCCGCTTTATAGCAAAGCTGAATTTTGTATCACATTCGCGTGTACAATAATTAACGATTAAACTCCGGCGAAATTTGTAATCCGGCAGAAAGTGTAAAACAATTTCGCGTAATCATTCCCTCTCGGGGTTTCGCGAGTCGCTTATTTCGTCAAGACCGAACCCGGTGCTCGCCCCGCTTCAGTCATTATCCCGTCTCTCGACGTCACCTTTTCAATGCGGACGGCAACGAAAGACCAGAGCCCGCTCGAGTGTGCTCCGACTTAAATTCGAAGGGAAAAACGAGTTTCAATGACTCGACGAGAGGCGTCGGCGATGACTTTCGGATAATCTCGAGGTTCAGGAAACACTTGGCGCTCGCGAATGAAAGAGGGAAAGAGAGCGGGCCGTCTAAAGAGAGGAAGGGAGCACTCGTGGCGTTATAACGACCGTTCCAAAATCAATACTTTTGATTCTGAGCGGAGAGAGAGCTCGCCGCTTCTCATTTACGGTCCCCGGTAATTAATGCCTGCATATTTATGAGTGGCCATGGTTAATGTTTCTGTTCTACCACTCGCCCGATCCTGGTCACCCCTTAACGTTCCGGCCGCAGCGAATTTACATATTGTTTACAAGCAAATATGATTTTGATTGTTGGTATCATTAACGCGATTGGTATTCGATACGTGTTCGGTGTTTGCCGATTAGCAACAAAAATATTACGTTCGACTTCCCACCGATTTCTCCTCGCTCGGATCGAAAAAAATTCTATTTCACCGGTTTTGTCGGCGCTCACTTATTCCACACGTTCGAAAAGGGAATCGAAATGTTTTTCTCGGGAAAGGACGGGCGAACGAAAAATAAATCACAAAACATCTGGCTCAATTTTGTCGCTCGCGCAATTTCCTACTCCGCCACAGACGCTCGTCCGCTTCCTTAATCGCCGTTTAAATTACAATCCTAAACCTTTGGATCGCCTCGAATTGAAAGAGGGAAACGAGTATCGAGAGAACGGAGCCAAGGGGCGAGAGGAGGACAGACAGAGGACGCGAGGGCGGAGGACTCGGAGGGCTAATTGCCGGCCCGGCCACCGTTAGGAAAAGGATATCCCTCCTCGATCCGTTCCACTCGGCCGTCGGCACGAGAGCTGCACATTTGTCGATGGGAAGGATTTTCCTGCAACCCTTCTCCGATCGGCGCGGCGACCGACGCGGCGAGGCACAGCGGCCGAAGTACAGCCATGAATCGTGCCTCACTGAAATCTCTCTCTCGTCCCCTCCGGATGGCCCGCGATGGTCGAAGAATTACGGGGTTACGCGCGCGAGCCAGCTCGGTAAGTAGTCGCGAATGATATATTCGAAGTTGAGCACGTGGCCCCTCAGGGCGATATTTCACAGCGGAGTTTCCCACCACGCCAACGGCCTTTGACATTATCGAGATTCCGAAAACACCTGGAGCGTTGTAATTTCATTCCATCCTGCGCCATAGTTGCCTCCAAGACATCCCTGGAACCTTTGTACAGCGAGAGGAATTGTTTAATTCGACGCGAAAGCACTGATTCTCATCTCTCTGGAATAGTTTCATAGAGACACTGTTCATTGTTTAATTTATCGCTTCAAAAACAACAGTGTCCTCCCCTCGTCCATGACTCGGCGCGGATTTTACGCTATTTCCGAGGCTCAAATGGACGCGCTAGGATCCGTGACTGTCGAATCCTTCTCCCGTCAGAGAACGTCCAACCAATTCTCCGAATGACCGGGCATCCTTGCCTCTATCCGACTACACAACTACCAGTGCTCTTTGATCTGTTGCGTGAAAGTTCGGGCCGTGGCGATGAGGAAACAGGGGCTCGTTCCCGGGTTTGGATAATTTAACAGCGACCAGATGAGATAAGGTGTCCTGGCGGTCGTTCAGGTGGCGGTTTTGCGGTGCGTTTTACCACCCTCGCCCAACGATCCCGATTTCCTCGTGTAAACACATCCCGCGATGCAACGTTTGCACGCCCTAGCTCACCCTTACAGAGATACCGATACCCGTTCCTCCTCCTTTTCCTCCTCCTCCTCCCTCAACCGTAGTAACGCGTAACAATCTAAGTCAACACGACTAGAACCGATCGTGTACTTCCAATGATAAATATTTTATTTGCCCTAACTGGACGTTATAGCGTTCTACTTTGACTGGTAAAAAGTTCTCGACTACGAGAAATTACTTTAGGAGTTCTCATTAAATGGAGGAAGATATTATGAAACGTAAGACGAAGATACACACTTTCTGAGGCGAGCCTGTAACTCGTGAGAAGGCGGCCTCAAATCTGGCGCAGGGAAGTTGAAAAGTGCTCAACAGAGAGGAAATTATGCGAATCGAGTTTCCGGAGGAACTATGTAATTTGAACTGAGAATTAGAGAAACAGAGAAGGGAACTTAGAGCATTTGATAAGGAATACCTCGGGTATCCATGGATACTGACTTAAGAGCTAGCTCAGACCGCGAATTCCTCTAATTTCTACATTCGGACACTTCTTCCTTGTTCAGCTTTGGTCCGGTGTAACTCTCAACACTTCTCGCAGTCATGCGCTAACGGAACAAAGAAACATGAGCGAATAATAAATCTTTCGCACCGATGAAGAATACGGAATCGGCGCTCATACATTTTCAGTCGTTCGTTTGGCAAGTTCGCCACGGTCTTATCAACGTTGATTTGGAAGTTTCCCAACAAACACAGACTGTTAGCGTCTTAACGAGCAGACCGTGCATCACCGTGCCCGACCGGAAGTGACCGGTTCGAGCGTGACCAGATGCCGCGCGGACGCAATACGAATTAAAATCCATTTCCCATTTTATATCTTCGGACACTTTGAGTCCAATGATCTTCATTGGGAAAGCAGGGAAAGTAGAGAAGAGTATAAACATCGCGGAAAAAACGGTATTACATTCCGGCGTCTTTAATAAACGCGAAATATAAACTGGAACGGAATAAAACGTCGCGAGACAGAAAGGAGCGTCCAGATGAAAAAAGGAATGAAATCCATGTCAAGCGTTCCCTTAATATAATTGAATAAACAATTGTCGGGACATGGCAGAGAGGTGGCGCGTTCGTTCAAGAATGCATGGATTCACGAGGCGAAAGCGACGCGAGGAATTTTGCATGACGTGTCCCCGGCTTCCAGATCCAGACTTCTTCCTCCTCGCCGTCGTCTCGCGGGTGCGACAAAGCAACGAGAGACAGTGACAAATCGAAACGAAATTTAACATCGAAGGAAGAGATACTCGTTTCTCCGCCCCTTCGATCCGGGCGTTCCCTCTCGCGACGCTCGCATTGTTATGTAGATTCCCGTTCCTGCCGAAACAGAGGGAACAGTGGGAGAAAAAAGTCTTGACCAGCGCCGTAACGTGAATCGAGCCGAACAATTGAAACCGAGACCGTGTGCACCTGTTCTAAACTCGCCCGTACACCCGTGAAATCGTGTTAGAAAGGGGAAATACAAACCCACTGATCCCGTTTTTTCAAATGAATTAAAAAAGCGCAAATGAAAGAGCCTCCATTTACACGGGAGCTCGACCCCCCGGTTCTGGCCGGTGCGAAAAAAAAATTGCGTACAACAGCTCGGGTCGACGCTGTATGAAGCCGAAGCTAAATTGCAAATTTACAATCGTCGAACGGTCAAAGAGTTAAAAACTTTCAATTGGTTCGTCCACTCGGTGTAATTGCTGTCAACGGCGGGGCGAACGGTCGACTAAAAGTAGCACATTCCGCTTGATGAAAAATTTGTTTTGAAATAGGTAATAATCAGTCCTCTAGCTGCGGAATTGAGAGGAATATTTTGAAGTGCACTCGTTCAACTCCCTTCAGAACTGATTGCGGGGTAAACCGGAATTAGAATTCCCGTGGAATATTGAATCCAGACGCCGCCGCAGCCGCTGGCTAACAAACTGCCCGCTAAGAATTATCATTCAATGCTCGATCGTTAGCAGTATCCGCAAAGGGACAGAAACTAACGCATACAATTAAGCTTTCCGGTCCGAGGTAAGTAAATTACGCTGCTGGCCAGGTAACGAAACGTGTTTCCACCGACACGAATTCGCTGGATGGCAAACAATCAAACGAAAAGTTATACCGCGGGTAACGAAGTTGCCGGTAGCAATAATGTAACAACCGGGGAATTTAATATTAGCGAGCCAGGCGCAGTATGGGCCATTTTTGTTGTTCGGTAAAAAAGTTCGGTTAACGCGTGTTAAAGTTGGGGAAATGGGAATTACCGTTCTTTTGGTCGGCGAGCATTGGTTTTCCAAGAGAGTTGCGTTTGACAGAATAATGTGTTTAGACCGCCGAAATCTAAACGCCTCTTCGTGCAAATGAAACGTTATTTTTGCAAATAGAATAACGCACCGCGAAAGCGCGGGAAACAAAAAAAAAGTATTGAATTGCTCGACGAACAAAACTATAAAAATACAGATAGATTCGTTATCTATTTTTCCAATTCCGTGTTAGCTTTTTTTACAGTGCTTGTGGTTTCGAATTGCACACAGTCACAAAATCCTGTCATAAAAAAAGCACGGTACCTCGATAAAAAAAGAGTGGAATGTAAAAAAACCATGAAAGGGAAGAGGTAGACGGGTACTGCGGCCGATCAAAACTATCGAAATTCACCCTCGGTTGTACCATTAGAATCTCTTCGGCTACAAACGGACGGTCCTTTCCTGAAAGAAAGAATTTCGTTCTTTTACTTTACGACCACAGCATAATGATAAGCGAATCGCGGTGAGCGCGCAAACGGCTGGAAGCCGTGAGATCGTTCAGGGACGCAAAAATGACCGAACGCAAACGGAATTTGGCATTAATTCGCGGTGGAACATGTACTCGATCGGCGTGGACTATCGCGTGGGCGGCAGAGTGGGGGCTCTGGCGTGAATCCTGCATATAATTTCCGCGCTGCGAGCTTTCCAGGGAAGAACGATGGTACGCGGGCCGCGGAATAAGTAGTATCGGTTGAAATATGGTCCCGACGGAAGCGTTTTTACCCGCGCACTTTATGCGCATCGGAGACTGCCAAAACTCCCCCGTTTCCTCACATGGCTGCGCATCGAACCCGGCGAACCCGAAACGAAGTGCCGACCGTCAAACGAACGATTTCGACCAGTAACGCGGGACGAAAAAGATGTGCCGTATATGTATAGTTACCTCGACCATAAATACGCTCTTGTGATCAATCTTTTTGTCTTAAAGTCAACGAGACGCGAATATAATTTGCGGTCTGATTTTGTCTGGAAGGGAGTGAGATATGAACGAGCGAGATTTACTATGAACACATCAGTTCGGGGGGTTGAATAAGCTTGTCACAATTTATTTATCACACTTAACTCTAACATTAAACTCTTAAAACTAAAAATAGTTTTTGTCTTAGTCCTTCCTCCTTATCGCTATAGCGAACGATACACGAGTAGTAACACACTAACTGAAGCACAATTAGAAATGAAAATCAGCAAGAGATCGTAACACGACCTTTCGAAAGCAATGTTCGATAGCTAATAATGTATTACACCGACAAAAACGGCGGCGAGAGAATTCAAACGCTGTCGTCGCTCAAAGCGAGAAAGAGAAAGAGAAAGAGAAAGAGAGAGAGAGANTCACATTCCTACATTAGGGTTGTTTGATCGATAACAAAAGCCATCGAAGTTGTAATTATATCATTCACCGTCTTTTCCGACCTATGGCGGGAATGTGCTATTTTACGCCTGCTAAACATGCTCGAGAAACCGAATTTCGCGCCCGAAGGATAAAACAACTTTATTATGTGCTTTACTCGAACTTAACGGAACGGACCGCACCCCTTTAACTGCTTTCGGGGACCCGACAGTAATTTTTCGAAATAGAAGAGTTACTTCTGCCGCACCCTGTATGCATGCATGGAAAACTTTTCTTATTCGGTGTTTCACCTCGTCTAGAAGGGAGTGAGATATGAACGAGCGAGATTTAATATGAACACCTCAGTTCGGGCGCCCGAATAAGCTTGTCACAATTTATTTATCACACTTAACTATAACATTAAACTCTTAAAACTAAAAATAGTTTTTGTCTTATTCCCTTTTTCCTTATCGCTATAGCGAACGATACAAGAGTAGTAACACACTAACTAAAGCACAATTAGAAATAAAAATCAGCAAGAGATCGTAACACGTCCTTTCGAAAGCAATGTTCGATAGCTAATAATGTATCGCACCGACAAAAACGGCGGCGAGAGAATTCAAACGCTGTCTTCGCTCAAGTCGAGAAAGNACAACATTGACTCTTGTCACTCATCCGAACTCTTTCTCACTCTCGCATAGTCGCTCGACTCAAAATCTAACGTTCGATTTTTACTCACATCTGATATGTTTCGCAACAGATTTTGCAACGGCCAGTGATCATAATTCCCGATTAATCGCGATTAATCACTGTCGCTAATTCTTGTGAAACTCGTGAGATGAAATAAAGTTCTGGTTCTCGTTGGATCCATACCGATCGACGTACATAACGTTGGACGTCCCCTACTAAGACGACTTAATCATTATCAAAGCTCGCTCATTGCTCGAACGGGAAACTTCTAATCTGAATGTAACGAGACTTGCGAGTCTCCTCGCAGCGGTTACAATCTGGTGCCACGGACGTGCCCGCCCGGAGTTCCGTGAACGAGCGATCCATTTAATCGGTGTTTAACGATTCCTGGCGGAACGCGCCGCCGCGGGTAAGTTGACACGCGTGTCCGGGACACGCGGGAACACGAGGATTTTTGCGACTGGTTAAGATTTCGGACGCGCGCCGACGATTCGTTTCCGGAAACGCTCGCAAATATCGGGAATTCAGCGCGGGTGCACGGCCACGCGATTGAATACGATTATGGAGGCGTGCTGGCTTGATTTACGACGCCACCTAAACCGTTCTTTCTCTCTTTAAAGTGTCCTCTATCTCACGTACACCGGGGATCGTCTGTCGAATTTGTCATCTTCGGGACATTTCTCTGATACCGCAGATTCGTTCCCTAGAAGTGAACTGCACTTGCCGAGAAATTTATACAGAACGTGTGCCTAAGATACAAAAACGCGGAGATATTCGAGCGGAGTTAGCTAATACTTAGAGAAGAGAACGANCACTTGCCGAGAAATTTATACAGAACGTGTGCCTAAGATACAAAAACGCGCAGATATTCGAGCGGAGTTAGCTAATACTTAGAGAAGAGGACGGCCAACCGTTTACGTCTAATTCGAGCCCCTCCTCCGCGGTAGCTCGCCTCGACGCAGCCACGACGCCGAGGTGCCTCGTTTCTGCCCGACTAATTCGAGATAAAGCATACCCAATTCGCAGCGTACGTACACGAACTGCACGAAAATATCAGATCTGGGCGATGCTGGCGCGACGGAGCCGGCTTATTTGCCACAGCGCAGAATGCTGCGGTGGACGATCAAGAAAATTAGGTTCCGAGTCGTAAAGGGACCGCGGAGATAAGAAAACCGCGATTTCCTACTGAACGGATAACCCAGCGCAAACAATCGATAAGTAATCAATGGCCACCGTTACTTCCTCTTCCGCGTCTGTGTATCTCCCACGATTCCGATATATCGTTAAGGCAGGAAATAGCCTCGGCGTCGATAATTGCACCTTCTATACGAAATGCATTAATGTTTTACGCCTTGCCATTACCGTGGAATATTTATCTGTACGCTGTGTTGGATCATTAATCACGTGAATCTGATACCGAGGAAGAGGGGCTGCAATCAGAACGAAGAAGGCTGTTTCCTCGCGTGCGCGTTCGTAAGTGTGACTGCGCGAAACAGCCGGGAATTGAGATAAGGACGAGCGGCCGAGATTTGCAATTGAAATGCGCTAATCGAGTTACGAGACGGGCGGAGGCGGCGGCGGGGGGGGAGGTGGGACATTCGTTCGAAAGGTTTCTTGCTTAATTAACTCGTAATTTCGCATCCTTGGAATCGAAGCGCGAAACGAGCGGGAGGAAAAAAGGGAAGACGACGAGATGAAGAGCTGTCGTCTCGGCTCTCGTGAAACTTCTTCCGTCTCGTTTGCCTCCTCGCCTCGAGCTCGACGTCGATGACTTTCGAAGGACGAAAAAACGAATCTAATGAAAAGGTTAATTAAACGACGGATTCGAGACGGGATTTATGAAACCGAGCCTCCCCCCTCCTCGACGGAGGTGAAGCGACTCTTGGGACGTCATAAAAATGTCGGAGAGATATTAACAACGCAACGCGAGCGAAGTCAGCAACCGGGTTGCGGTCGACCCGGACACGGACCGGGCGTAGCTTTTCGCGTGCTTCGCCAGCTTTTAGTGGAGTTCTCATACGCGGAATAGGTGGGAACAGTTGAATTTGCACTTTGCCCTCGCGCGGACACGAGACGTTTACTGTTTTAACAGCCGCCGGAAGAGAGAGGAAGAGGAGCGATGCGCGCCGGCCCGCGTACACGGACCAGAAGCCAGAATTAGAATTAAGGACTGGCCGCAACGAGTCCACTCGGCGATGGATTATTATGATGACCAGCGGAGCCAGCAGAGCGAGTACACTCGCTACGACTAAATTTATTAACGGCAAAAAGGCTTTGAAACAATATTTTCGAAATGAATTTCGTAATAAGCGGAATACGCGCGCGTCCGCGGACGTCGGGGTGAAATTTCTTGGAAGCAGAGGGAAATCCGGGTCTTGAACGCGCTCCAAGTTCTAACTCTAACTCTAACCCGATTCTACGCTTTGTCTTTCGCGATCGTGAATAACGTGTAAAACCGAGTACGTTATAGCGCGACAAAGACTTTCGAGAAAACAGACGTCGGGGAAGGTTGGGAACCGCGTCGAGTTTACCCGGAGGATCTCTCGGTGAATCGAGCGTTTCGCGAAACTCCGATAGTGCCCGCGACTTTGCCGAGGAATTTAAAAGTTCGTCGATGCTCCGGAGACCATAAAAACTGCGCAGGAATTGGTTACCTAATGCACGGAACCTTCCTACCTCTACATGTGCTCGAATCTAATTCCGCGAAGGGAACGGTTCCATCGACTGATGATTTAGAAATACCCTTTCGACAAGTCGGTCGGTAGGAACAGAGTGTTCCTCGAGGAGACGTTCTCAAACTCTGAAGAGACCTGGGAATAACTACTATAAAAGAGAATAAATATCGGGATCGATCAGATCTTAACGAGGTCACGAGGTGGGCGTATCTCTCATCCAGATCAAGACGTCGTCTTCGTTCGAAATCCTGAACCGTTCGAGATTCCAATAGCTCCTTAAAGCGCGAAGCGTGAGAGATAGAGAGACGGCGCAAGGGGATAGGCGGGGACGAGGATTTTAATTTCGCAGGAATCATATTCACGAGAGTTGGATCGCAACCGGTTCTGGCAAAGGTGGCCCCCGACCGTTCGGTCGAAGGCACGCCAGACCGTTGCTAGATGGCCACGGCAATTCCATTTGTCCCATTTCGAAGCGAAATAGCTTATAATGTCGAAATAAAACGTCCCTGCGGGACCGCCCGCGCCCTATACCGCTTCACGAGCGATGAAAGTCACAAGCGGAGAGGGAGGATCACTGCGGAGATATGGAAATCGCCCAACGATCCTCCTGGCACGGTGATTCGATCTCGGATCATGCATACTTCGTCGTTGCTTCTTAACGACGCGACCCCGTTCGTTATACATACTCGTACATGTCATCTACGTGCAATTTTTCCCACGGTTTTGCTTGCGCCGCTCGGAACGATGAAATTCTCTCCCCGATCCGGAGATCTTATGAACTCGATAAGAACTGAACGATCATTCAATTTCGTAGAAGAATGTATTAGAAAGATCGTTTTCCCTTTTCAAAATATGGTTGCGTTTTCAACGATCAGATTCAATTCTATTTAATTCACGTTCAATTCTTTGAATGGAAAATTATCTGCTGCATTCTGAATATAATTTACGATGAAATCTCTTCCTCGCTAGAAGAACAATTATCTTTTGTACGTCTAATAATGAATATTCCCCGGTAAATCGTAAGCTTTAAACCCCCAGTACCTTTGCTCAAACTCAGTGAAGCCAAGTTTCCGCCTAGTTTCCGCTCAATCCGTGAATCAATGAACAATCTTGCCGGTGCGGATACAACCCGTCTGCGAGACAATCGAAAAAGGAGGAGGATCGATGCATAGCTACAGACGTCGCGTACCTTCCTAGAGGGAAAGAAAGGACCATTCTACGTGGCTCACAGGTCTGTCGTCATCGTCGTCCCGTCTGTCCCGCGAGACAATGCGATGCACTTGATTGTTTCGCCCGGAGATTGTGAAACATGAGAAACTAGCTGGAGACAGAGAAGCTTTCCGTTTGAACTGTTCGACGGATGAAAGAATTCTCACCGACCGCCCGTTTTTTCGTGTCCCCCATTCGTTACCGAACGATCTGACCAACGGCGATCCCTCCAGTTTTTACGTTCCGTTGAGTTATGGTACGCGTCATGGTACACAGTTGAGCGAAACGTTCAGACGGATCTATCTATCTATGTCCACATGAAACTAAATTACCTGCTGTTTGCAATCGCTGGAATTCCTCGTTATTGATTCTATATTAATCGAAACCCCTCCAGCCATTGGAATTAAACTTTCGCTTTTACATTTATACACCCTGTCCCAAAAGTCCCACGNTTCGTTACCGAACGATCTGACCAACGGCGATCCCTCCAGTTTTTACGTTCCGTTGAGTTATGGTACGCGTCATGGAACACAGTTGGGCGAAACGCTCAGACGGATCTATCTATCTATGTCCACATGAAACTAAATTACCTGCTGTTTGCAATCGCTGGAATTCCTCGTTATTGATTCTATATTAATCGAAACCCCTCCAGCCATTGGAATTAAACTTCCGCTTTTACATTTATATGTAAGTGTTGTCAATTCTACGTTTCAAGAATTCCTGTAACACTGCTGGTCTGACAAACTCTCTTTCGACTCTGCCGGAAGGGGTGCCACTGAATCCCGGTTCGTTTTCGTTTCCCGTCAGACTGAAAAAAATATGTTTTCCCATCGATGCTAAACGATTTCCTATCGACGCCGATATGCAAATAACGGAATTTTTATTCGTGCTCGCTAGTCATTTTTCATTCGTCCAGACAAAAGTCCCGTCTCTCTCGCTCCACTCCCGTTCTCCTTTCCTGTACTTGCTCCGCTTCACCGTTGGTTAAAACGAGGAAACTTCCGGTGCCTGTCAAACGGCGAGATTTAAATATAGCCGGACGATCGAATTATTTCTCGATCGGGAAAATTTCGAGAGTGTAGCCGAGTCCCGCGGCGCATTGTTCGCTAATGCAAATTCAATCTAAACGATCGCCGGAATTATTATTTCAGCCGAACAGCGTACCTTTCATTCCCGTGAAATAGAGGTCTTCCTCAAATTCCGTTAATCGACTTCATTCGGTTTTCTGTCTCCCCTTTCATAAAACTCAAAACCAATTATTATTATCAAACAAAATGTCCATCGACTCTCTGTCGATTTTGACCGGTCGATTTCTCAGATACTACTTTCTTTCTTTTAAAACGCCAAACTTTTTCGAACCCATCGGACCTCCTCGAGGTTCCTCGGAGGTTCCTCTTTCGAAACTCGGCAGACCGTCCGGCAGACGATGGCAATCAGTTTTAATCTTCACGCTTCGGACGAGAAGTAACGATGTAACGAGAAAAAGTGAAGGGAAAGGAGAAATTATTCTCGCCTCGTAGAAAACAATTAAAGATTCCCCGTTTCGTCAGAGCCCGCTCCTTTCAGGCGCCAGGACCCAGGGTGGAAGTCGGAGGGACGGCTCCGCGGGGCAGAGGGTGGGAAGCTTCTTCCAATTAACGTCACGTTTCCGTTGGGATCGTTATCCTTATCGGGTGCCCTCTTTCGGGCCCGCGAAACGATCTAGAAAAAGTCTCACGACCGCGAGGGAAAGTTGGCCGGACCGGATCGACTGGTTCTTATTCCACTTCCGCTTTGTTTTAGGGTAGCCCGGGGAATCATAAACGGCGCGGCGGCCGCCCGCCGGCTGCTTCCGGATGCGGCTGGCCGCCTTCTTTCTTTCTCCCGGTAAATCCGCGCGGCGATACCTCGGGACAATGGAGAACGGAAAAGTTGCCGGCGAGAAAGGTAGCGGGACGATACCGGGCGTCCGACCGATCGCGAGTTCCGAGGACGATAAAAAGTGCGATAAAAGTGCGCCGCTGCGGAAAGTTGCATCCCCGGTGTTCTGCATCCGGCGGGAATTTGAATCACCTCAATAGTGCGTGAGCGAGCGTGGCCCGGCGGAAAATCTTCCGCGCGCGGCGAACGAATGAATGTTTTAGTCCGAGGAACGGAGCGAAATTTTCCTTTTGAAGGAAGTATTCGCGGAGATTGGAAAGCCGGTCGTCGGTGTCATTTTTCAACATTACTTCCTCCCAGGTTCGACTGAAAGGGACCGAAATCGACGGACGTAAGTAGCGGCGATTGGCCGTCCTCGCGGTAACTTCCGGCGGCCAATGTCTAATTTTTCAAGCTCCTCCCGCACGCAGCAATTTCCGGGTCGGCTCAATACGTGCAATTTGTCAACGGTTTATCTGGTCTAGTTCGAGCGGCGAATTTAGTTTTTCCGAGAGCCAAAACGACCATTTCACCGGGTTGATTGCGCCGCGCGATGTTATTTTTCGAGTGAGAAATGGTGTGTATTTTGCGGGTTTTGAACATTTTGGATTACCATCGTGTTGAACGAGCTACTAGCTGTCTTCAAGCAATCAATTCCCCGTCTACGAGATTTAATTCATCGGGCAATTAGAAAATTAAATTCATCGTGCGATTAAGAGTTGAAATAAAATATGCAAATCTTCCGGGAAGATCTCAACGTTTCTGCCTTCTCCTTAAATTAAAGAAGCGACTAAAATGATTTATCTAATAGCTTCCTGCGACAACTGAATTAATCATTCTAAAATCGCGGGAGATCAAAGTTAAAGGTCAGTGGATCGTTCTTGGTATCGATTCGATCATGTCTGGCAAGCCCATCCTTTCATGATGACGTATTAGTCGGAAGTTATATATCAACAAGCAGTAGCACTGACCCAGAAAACGGACCGATTCCAAACGTCCGGCGATACTCGAGGTCGCTGGGTAATTTCGTTTTATCTGGCTGGCCAATATCTAACTGAAATTGTTCCTCTTTCCTCTGACCCCTCTGACAAGTCGACCGAGGACGCGATATCCTATGTAGCGACGACGTCCAGATCTGCTCGCGCGAGCAGACGATCTCTGGCCCATGTAACCGAAAGGACGAATTCTGTTTCGGTAAGACCAGCCCGAACCCGTAATAGCTCGTACTCTCGTTGTTCCATCCGTCGCAATAAGTCACCGTTCGAGTCCTCGATCGGTGCTTTTAACGCGCTCGCGAAACCAAAAGCTGAACGTCTTTTGTCCAAAGCGCGGCATCCCGAGTTGCCATAAGTTCGCGGATTTCATCGACGAAACCGCGCGTTCATACGTAAACTGTAACGCGATTCCGAAACTTCCGGTTCCTCGGCGAGACTTGCTTTTGATAACGCCCATCGGTTTCCCGGTTTATTTGCAACTGACATTGTTCAAGGAGAAACTTGGTCCCGCTCGCAGGGCGCCGCCGCGCTCAGACCGAAACGTTGGCTAAGATTACCGATCACATTCGTGAGCATTTAGGGCAAACTGAACGCGGATAAAGCAACGTCGTAAACGACTTCGCGAAATCAGACGTTCCGTCGCTTAAAACTCCGTTTTACGAGATGTAGGCCGACGGGGGCGAGCCGTTTCATCGCGATGTCTCCCCGGCGAAACTTCTGGCCAGAAGTTCCTGACACCGCGACTGCGTGTCGGGGAAACTTGTCCTCACCTTGAGCGAAATTTCGAAGCCGCGTCGGAGCGCCGTGAACACAGGGAGCGGCGGAGGCGCAGGAACAAGGACCAAGGGTCGATTGAAAGGGAAAGAGATGCCGATGTCTGGCAACCACGGTCCGATAAATAGCATCCTTTCGGCAAGGCTACGCTTTGAACAGGCAGCGGCAGGCCCTTTGTCTAGCCGCCAGCAAATGAACTTGGGAATCCGCGCAATAATTAGGACGGCACAGAGGGAGTGTAAGACCTAACTGCTGGTCTCAAAGTGGTCGTTAGCTATATCGTCGGACATATTGTCGACAAAGCCAAGGAGGCCTAATCGTTCGATTGGTCGACGAGCTTCTGACGGAGACACAGGGCTCGGATGCTGCCGTGTATGTAGATAATGCGCACGACGGGCTCGCAGGATGTTCGGACGTAATTCTCTGTTCAAGAAAGATGCTTTGCGAAGGACGTCTCAACTAGTTGCTAATACAAATAATTAAGGGGATTCAAACGCAAAGTGGAGACACAGTGTAATACCTTGTGGAAATAAGGGATTTGGCTTTTGTTTCCAATCCTTTGAACGAAGTTAATTGCGATCCCAATTACACGACACAGTGAACAAAAAATAAAAACCAGTTACCGGATTCATTGCTGCGGAAATTCACGCTCTTACTGTGTCAATTTAATAAATGGGTGTTAAAAGGATTATTCGTGTAAACGGAAACAACATGGAAGAGACGTGGAATGATGCTATACTATCTCTATGTTCCATTATAAATACCACTCTTTATTGATTCAACATATTTATCTAATTAAGTGTATTCAAACATTACAGATTATGAAAGCTCGTTTCGCTGGTAAATGACCCCAGCTTTCGAATAATCAACTTACACTCGTAGAAACGACTCGAGATTAAAAAGCACACGTAATCGTAAATAGTAACAACGTCGCCGTAGTATAAATTAGTGATTAATAACGCAGGCCGATCGGAAATTTTGATCAAACTTCCATAATGGAAGTTTTCACGTTAAAGTTTCCGAGCGAGCCGGCCGCGGTTGCCCGTTCCCCCTGTTATTGATGAAACGAAGTCTCACCGACCCAGGCTATTTTCCAGCTGCTTGATCGGTTTGCATTTGTTTTCAAGAACAAGCAACGAACACCTGTCGGTGCTGATTCAACCGGCGCCAAAATTATTTGCTCTACGCTCCGTGCGAGCAGTGGTAAAGTCGAATGATTTCTCACCTGATAAGACGACCTACATTGAATTCTCGCGCGAGGTGTCTGATTGATTGTATCAGAAATCTGCTTGAAACCACTGCTCTTTCAACCTTATGTTACTGTCAAACGTTTAAAATCTGTCGTTTCTAGTTCCCAATTCTATATAGCTAGTTGTCTTATCAATTGAGGATGAAGGCTCACACACTCGTAAAATTCGTAAATTCCTTATTATAAATATCTGAAGGAAATTCTTTTCCTGAACTTTTGTAAGATTGTTATATACGTACGTATACATGGTTTTTACGCCCTTTAGAGATTGGAATTCATCGATAGACAAAAGCGATGCTTGGAGTACAATGGAGAATCTCGAAAACATAATTATACATCTTTATGCGTCTTCGAGCGAAGCTATAGTTTCAGAATACAATTGATAATCAAAAGCACATTTAGTACAACTGATCATTGCGCCCATCATCGTGCATTTTCACTTCGCTCCGTCCGCGAGATCGTAGCGGACTGACAATGAGCAGAAGAATATTGTCGGAACAGATAAGACTCGTGCAATCTTCTTTTATTACGTCGACGTATGACACAATACGCTGGATGAGGCAATAACTCGGAATGTCTCTATCATTTCAAACAACCTGGCAGAATTCTTATTACACTAAGAGAAACATCGCGCGAACACCCTTACGAAGCACGATACTTCGAGATTCGTTTCCTTAGAGCGCTATAATATTTTATCTTCTCACAATAAGCTTATATATTAACAATTTTAATGTCACGTAACTAGAAAAAGTTATCATTCCACCCTGTAACTCTGGGTTCAACAAATATATATGTATATATATTTTTTATAAATACAATCACTCAATCAATCGTAAGTCACAAGTGTAAAAACCGTAGGAGACAAGTTTTTGTATAGATAAACACCTGGTATTCATTCATAGTGAGTTTAACATTCACGAAATGCAGTTGTCAAGTCGACAAGAACAGGAACGATTGTATGTTTAACAATTTGATTGTATCCTCAGCACGATAACGACTAGATGTACGAACTTTGGTATAGACACAATAATAGCATCAAAAATACACGTCATATATCGAAAATCGGTAGATTCTTAAGTAAGATCCTTAAGTAAGACCGCGACTTTATCGTATCACAATTTTCGACGTGTAACACAATATAATGAACACGTTGTGCGTACGATAATAACAGCGATAGGTTCGCATAGACGCGAAGGAAAGACAATTCGGAAGAGTTTTGTACCGAGAAAAGCGATTGTTGGAAGACGATAGTTTACGCGGAATGTATAGATTTGTAAATGGCGAAGATTGTTCCTTTTCTTTTCCTCATACAAAAATCGATCGTTCGACCGTTCGACCGGTGATATTCCATACTGATGCTGAACAGTCTTGAATTATAGTGTAACAATGCTCCGAAATTGATATATGCATCATCATCGATGCTCTATCGTAATTATGCGTAACTCGAGATGTATCGACGAGAGATTCGTGTAGTACAAATTAATCGAGCCTCGCTACTAGCTGAATAAATCATCCAGCTACGCGTAAGGACACTGTCAGCAGTAGCATGAACTGCTCGGTGGCGGTGTGTCACGTTCGTGGCATCGCAACACTCTTTGGTGCGGTAGCAGCGACTTGTCCACGGTTGTTTCCATCCTGCTCATGACGCGGTCCAAAAGTATCTCCACGGCACGTGTCACGTTTTGACCCGTGGCTGCGCTTGTTTCCAGGTACATCAAACTGAGAAGCACAACTCATTGATATCCTCGACATTGACTCGAGTTTATGTATAAATCACAATTTCGCGTGAAAATCTTTGATCGTGCCAATGGAATAAAGCGAGAGTGGGATAAAATGATTGATCGGTAATTATAGACGATGAAACGATTTGATATGATGACTTTCGATCATGCCGTTGGATTAGGATTGCTCGGTACGTAAAATTATAAAGGACGATCCGGTTTTGGTTTTTAGACGAGANATGAAAATCTTTGATCGTGCCAATGGAATAAAGCGAGAGTGGGATAAAATGATTGATCGGTAATTATAGACGATGAAACGATTTGATATGATGACTTTCGATCATGCCGTTGGATTAGGATCGCTCGGTACGTAAAATTATAAAGGACGATCCGGTTTTGGTTTTTAGACGAGGAAACACAAGATTTCGCATTCTATGATATCTCATGGAGGAAGATGGCGAGGACGAGTTAATCGCATGATAAATGAAGAGCGTAATGAATGACGTGTACTATATTATTTACCCATGCTTCTCCGCTAATTCCCGTGCCTTATGTTCACTAACAACTCGTTTGTCTTCGAGATCGGATTTGTTTCCGCAGAGGATTATGTCTGGATCTTCGCAATATGCGTGAGTCTACACGTGTACAAACATGAATCAAAAAAAAGGAATCGAGATTCGACGATAAAGAAAAACGTGCCATGATGCAAAAATCACGAACAGGAATCGAGACAACTCTTAATCGCATATACCTCTTCACAATGAAATATAGTAAAGGAAATAATAATTTGCTAATTTAATGGAAACCACTTATACAACACTTTTTCATAGCTTTTCGATCCAACGACAGTTCGAGCTTTTGCGCAACACAGAACAGAAAAGAAACTGTCAAGTACGTTTGTTTATTAAAAACATTATAATAAAAAAATGTGTTCTCCACTGTCGGGTCTACTACTATTACGCTATCTACAATTATTTGTTTAAAGCATGCAGAGAACGTAATCAATGATTAAATTTCCATGCAAAANTAAAATTATAAAGGACGATCCGGTTTTGGTTTTTAGACGAGAAAACACAAGATTTCGCATTCTATGATATCTCATGGAGGAAGATGGCGAGGACGAGTTAATCGCATGATAAATGAAGAGCGTAATGAATGACGTGTACTATATTATTTACCCATGCTTCTCCGCTAATTCCCGTGCCTTATGTTCACTAACAACTCGTTTGTCTTCGAGATCGGATTTGTTTCCGCAGAGGATTATGTCTGGATCTTCGCAATATGCGTGAGTCTACACGTGTACAAACATGAATCAAAAAAAAGGAATCGAGATTCGACGATAAAGAAAAACGTGCCATGATGCAAAAATCACGAACAGGAATCGAGACAACTCTTAATCGCATATACCTCTTCACAATGAAATATAGTAAAGGAAATAATAATTTGCTAATTTAATGGAAACCACTTATACAACACTTTTTCATAGCTTTTCGATCCAACGACAGTTCGAGCTTTTGCGCAACACAGAACAGAAAAGAAACTGTCAAGTACGTTTGTTTATTAAAAACATTATAATAAAAAAATGTGTTCTCCACTGTCGGGTCTACTACTATTACGCTATCTACAATTATTTGTTTAAAGCATGCAGAGAACGTAATCAATGATTAAATTTCCATGCAAAATATATTGAACTTTCTCTACTACCAAAATAGCCAGTACTACTACTACTACGTGAATTCTCATCATGCAACATATGAAACTAATCAAGACATCATTAGTATGCAATTTTCGCTATCATGGACAATTCTTTACTCAAATTATCGTTCATTACATAGATAAGGTCAATAAATGATGAATACCCTAAGCTGTTCCAGCCAATTTCTAACTTCAAGAAAGGACAGCTCATTGGTCAGATCAAAAATTAGAAGGAAACCCATGGAATCCCGGTAAAAGGCTGTGGTTAGACTTCTGAACCTGAATATTAACATTATTGAAGCTCTTGCATAAAATGTAACAAAGCTCTCTTATAAAATGCTGTAATACTTGCTGAAGCTTGTATTTATCAATCTATTTATCATTCTGTATTGAAAAATAAATTATATCACGTAAAGCGTTTGAAATATAAAACAATTTGCAAAGAAAACTAGAAGACTTCTTTCATATGCATGATTACTATTGAAATGCAAATTCCCAAAGATATTATTATAGCAAATGTTACCGCTCTTGACCAGCTGTATCCCACAGCTGTAAGTGCACACGTTGTGTTCTACCATTTGGCGTCTGATATGCCTGTAATAATTAATTATTCTGGCTCGTAAGTAGCAACATATGTAAGTGTGTTAAGCCTACTTACATGCATGCTTCCTACACTTCAAATAAATACTACTAATAAAATATTCATATTACGTTACAAATAAGTCATTACGGAAACTAATTTAGTATGACTTTTATTTTGTTTTAACTGCAATAATCTAACGAAACTCTAATGATGGAGTAATTCTCTTACCACACGTTTCTCTTTAAAATCAATTCCGACGGTGGAATTAAAACGGGACTCGAACGTGCTGTCAGTGTACTGATAAAGGAAACTCGTTTTTCCTACACCCGAATTTCCGAGGGCCAAGAACTTAATTAGGTAATCGTATTCCATTCTCGCAACTGATTACGATACACAATTATCACGCACTCTTATCGCGACTCGGAACTCGTTAAAACTGAGACCCGCCTAGATATAAAAATCTATCGATCGTTTCTATCATCACTCGAAATGTGATAAATTGCATTCGAGAGATTGTCGTAATCGCGCGTGGGTTCGATTATTTAGTCTCGTAGCCACTGTCAAAGCAATACATGTGCGACATTAGACACCTGTTGCCTGCGTATACGATTTTCAAAAGGTTCCGCGGATTTCGGAGTTCGTCCACACGATAGATAACAGCGCGCGTTATCGAAAATGATTATCTCCCGCGATCACAGTTAAACAAACGAGGGTCGCGACGTTCGACAGCTTGCTGGATATTTAACGATGCCGAACCTCCTTCACAGTGACGTATTGCACATATGCGCATGGAACTACACGACACCCACGGAATCTGCTGATAGTTGCAGTACTACCAAAACTGACGAAGAAAACTCGAGAAAGAAGCTATAATTTTATAATAAACCAAGTAAAGAATATATTTATAAATTAACTACCCGGTTATTATTATCACAATTTATTATGTAGGATAAGTTTATAATTATAGAATATAAAACAACTCGAATTCTGGATGTTTTTGTATTTAAAATCAATGCATTTAAATCCATTAAATGCACATGCTCTGTGCATTTGATATTACAAACAAATGTCGACTTTATATAAAATACTATTAAATAATGTAAATTGAATGAAGTTTGGCGTTACATAGGAACGTTGGCAGCTGTGAAGCGTCATTTCGTTACACACTGGGATATAAATGATCATACTTTTGTATACATTTTCGAGTAAATACTTGGAAGATTAATGTAAATGTTAATACTAAGCATTTATGAACACGGTTTGTAGAACATATTATTCGTTTCATAATATTCAGGTCCTTGTATCTGCATAACCTTACAAGGGAACATGTTCACTTGTTTTTAAATGATAATCGCGTCAGGCATTCAATTACGAGATTTGGACAGTATCCCCGATATTAACAATACCATCTTCCGTACTTTCTTTGGTTAAATATATACCAAACTTTAATTTTCCATGAAAATGTTCTGCGAGTGTACGCAATGGTTCTACTGTCTTTAAACCAGTGGTTTGATCAATGCAAATCATTTGACATCTTGTACATGGTCCAGACACCTAAAGAAAATATATCTCAATCAGAGAATTATAATTCACTTATTTTATTTTTTAGACATACCACAAAATTGTGTTTTCCAATAGTAACACATTTCCAATCTGTTTCTTCAAAGGGATCACAACCACTCAGTATCATATTTCCCCTGAATCTGTGTATAACAGTGTCTTTATTAACTTGTGTGTTTGATACTTTATCACTGAGCCATAATACACTTGCTTTATTTATCAATAAATATTGAGCTTGACTAGAGAATGATAAATCTGGTTTATTGCTTCCTGCAAGGAAAAAATGCAATCAGATAATAAGATATTATTTTTATAATTCCATGAAGTACCTTTATTTTCTTTGTTACTATCAGTTTGTCTTATGAGCCTCAAATTTGGTAATCCCATTGCTAAACTCAGCCATTCGGAAACATCAGTTCCACAGTCAGTACCCTGTACTTTGTGTCCACAAACTCTACTTTGACATACTGTTCCCTCCATGGTATTTATAGAATCATTGTCTAAAGGAACATCTATCGAAGGCATATCTAAAATGTTTTGGACATATTAGTTTTATTCTCAAGAACAGTGGCTTGAATTTTTACCTGGATAATGCAACTGCATTACTCCTTCGTCCTTAAATATAACTGGCTTCAATAAACAGAGATTGTTATGTTGCTTTTGCGTCAAACAAGTACCAGCAGATGAAATAATCATCCATTCTCTGTCGTACTGCAATCCTTTAGAATTTAAACTCCAAGAACCTGTTATTTTATAAGCAGCACAAGATTTTATTGGATATATGTATAATTGTTCCAGGATACACTTCTTCTTGACAATAGTGTTTCTTGTCAATTTAAAGAATGGACTCTCGTTGATAAAATGGGTCAGTGATTCCTTCACTGTTTGTAACTTGTTTATAATCCCATGTTCATTATTACTTATTATACTTTTCGCATTCTCATCGTTATAATACTTTGCATGTAAAAGTGTTTTGTGGTTCAGCCACCAATCTGGGATTTTATATATCGGTGAACCATCCACAAAAGATTGTTTAACCATAAGCAATAAAGTTTGTACGTCTTTGATCGTGGACATGTATCCAAATGAGATCCTAATAGCGCCTGTTGGTCTGCCATTTATCAAATCTGCAGCACCTCCACAGACGTATCCAGCCTCATAGTTTTGAAGAACTTCTTTATTCGACAATCCTAAATGCCTCTGGCACGCGCCTGGATTGCAGAAGCAACCAGTTCTGAGGTGTATCTTGAACAATGCTGCCATGCTCAATACCTCCATGTATCCCACGTATTCACCATTAGAACGCATAAGATTGAATGCAACAATACCCCCTTGCATCTCATAGTTCTCATAATCAGTGTCAGAGTACAGTTTAACAACTGGATTTCCATTACTGTGGTGGAGCATCAACAACGAATTGTGCAATGATTTTGCAAGTGAAAATACGTGCCTCGATACTTTCTCCATCGTGATAGATGATAACATATCAAAACCATGTTTCAAGGATACTATAGAGAGAAATGGTACAGTACCATCTTCAAATCTGTAACAAAGTATGAGAATAGATTGTTCTAAACTTTTCTTGCAGAGTGCGATTGCAATGTTGATCCAGATGATCCAATTTCTTAGAATAATTCTGATTGTACCTTGAATGGAGATCTTTCCGTTTTATATGAAATAATTCAGTAGTCAAAGAAACATCTATGGTCCCACCGCCGTAATAGACCTTGTTAAGTACTTCTGCGCTAGAATTCTTTACTAACAACGCGCCAATGCCAGTGGGGTATCCAAACATTTTATAAAATGATAGACAGACAAAATCTGGTTTGTAGACAGAGAGATCCAGTTTATTTGTTGCTGTGTAGGCAGCAGCATCAAGCAGGACATACCACTTTGTAGATGTATTCGAGATTACATTAGAGAGAGCGTCATTGCGTACATCCTTAATCCACGATAAAGGATACTTTAAGCCAGAAAAATTGCACTGAGCAGGGTAAGCAAATAATGAGTTGTTCTCTTGTGAACAAGAGCTCTTAGATTTCGAGGGAGAATTGAATACTTCAAAAGCATTATTGTGCCTCAAGCACGTTATCTTCGCTCCCCTTTTTGCGAAAACTTCTCTCATACCGACGACGGAGGTATGATTATCCTGCGTATAAACGAAGTGTCCAGACTTATTTTTTTCATCGTTACTGAAGACGAACGTGTCAGCTATTATTTTCAAGGACGCAGTCGCACCTGACGTGAAAATCACGCTGTACTCATCGGGTGACACAGAAAAATGATCTAAAATTCTGGATGAATGAAAAATTATTATCAAACTTGACGTAGGTCGTACGATAATATTTATGTACTTAAAGTCTTACAGATATCTCATGCGTTCGATGATATCTTGAGTTACGTTACTTGCGTTCCCAATAGAATGCGGATTGCCGTAAAGCGAATTATGCAAATCGGAAGCGACATGTTTTATTTGCGTGTCGGAATACAGTGTTGCTCCCGCGTGGTCTAGGTAACACTCTCCTAAAAATTGGAAGAGGGAAAACAATATTTTAATTGAACACCGAGAAATTGATTTTCCCCCCTCTTCATTCGTCTGCGCGACCTACAATTGATTGAGCAATACCAGGCAATACTAACTGGTCGTCACTTACCCTTCGTCCTTGAGAAATCGTTTTCGAGTCGTTTCGTGAGCTCTTCATCGTACGTCGAGGTATACGATACTCCTAAATGCACCGCGTCTTCCATATCGAGCTTTCTATAGCATACGGTGAACTAACGTGAACTAATAAAATTTACATTGTCAAGTGCAATACTGACAAGTCAGTGTGCGAATGATTACCTAACAAGATAGATGCACGCGAGCACAATGTTTCACTCTCCCACAATTTAAAAGAAACATGACAAATCAGCTTATCGTAATAACTTTAATTACAGTACTACGAGGTCTACATACAACAAACACAACTTGCGATACATTTCGAATAGATTAGCGTTTACGAAATCGAAAGGAAAGAAGTGCGATAAGAGTTGCTTGGAAACGAGTGCTCAACATGTTTTTCGTGCTATTCGTCATATCAAGTGCGCTTGAGATGGTGCAATAAGTCGCGAATACAAGTATTCCATTAGAGTTCTGTAAATTAGATCAAATCTCCAGTAGTATTAGTGCAGTATGCTATGCATATATATAAATACGTGCGGTGCCTCTTATTACGTAACACGATTAAGTACCCGTACCGAGCACATAAATATGCGTATGGGACACCGAACAGATGCAATTGTACTTCCTACGATACACTACAACGTATAGTGGGCAATAAGAAATATGTTCAATGACTCCGAAAGTGAAAGGAATTTTTATTGGATTAAATTAATTGACGTACATCACGTACATTTAAATACTAGTCGTTCATGTGACGAGGTGGCCGAGTGGTTAAGGCGTTGGACTGCTAATCCAATGTGCTCTGCACGCGTGGGTTCGAATCCCATCCTCGTCGACTTTCTGTTTTGCTCTTTTTCCTCATTTATTTTTATAATCGAGCTACTTTATTTTAATACTTATGTAAATATTTAAAAACAAGACTTTTTATTAAAAGGAGAAATGTTTGAATAAAAAAAACATTTCGTGTGAAACAATTCTAAATGACAATCGAAATAAATAAATTTTATGTAACCTAGCATAAATTACTTTTACAAAAATGTTTCATTTCATTCTTTATTAAAAATTAGTGTTAAGTTGAATAATGCAAGATGATTCTGGGACAGGACGACCTCCCAGACCATCGCACTGGGGTGACGAGATCACACAACCCACAGAATTAGATGAAGAAATAAATGATGATATTTACAAATTTTCCATTGATGATTCCGAGAGAATACCTGACACTTCTGCCGGTGAATTGAATTCCAACAAATTGAGCAAACCCGAGTTATTTTCGCAGTCATAAATTGTAACATTCCGTAATAGATTCGTCGAAATATTTAACACCAGTAGAAGAATATCTTATAATGACCAAACGACTAATCAAAAGTAAAACATTGTCACCACGTACCACAAAAATTCTTAAAAATCTTTACATCAGGTATAAAACTATTAATGGTTACGGCCCAGTACCTTTCGATTCAACTGTTAGCAAAGAGCCTATGAGGACCATAAAAGATCTTGACAGGGCAGGTAAGTCGTTTAGCGATTCCAGAAATACAATTGCTAATTGATTTTGGACGACTAGGAAAGCCGTCGACGTCCGAAGATTTCGATATTTCATCGATAACATCAGAAGACTCTGACGATGAAATGCCTGTAATTAGAAGAGCAACAATTCCCGTCGAAGATCCCGAACCATATTGGTTCACGCAAGCGATTCAGAAAATTCAGAGCTACGCGCTCGATCGACCTTGTGACCCGGAGAAGATCAAGATCGACAATATTTTTTCGGACTTTTCCTTAGCCGACGAAGGCCGTGACAGAGCGCTGAAAAAGCGCGTTGACGAGTGGATGAAGAAGGAAAGTCAATCTTCTCCGACAACAACAAATACACTAAGTGTCAGCAGGCAAGAAGAAACAAGGAGGAGACTAACGAAGATAGAGATATTAAAAAAAATAATTCGTGGAAAGAAATGAATCGAAATGAAAAGTCTACTCATAGAGAAAGCTGCGTTAATATTTGTCGTTTCTTGATGTCGAAAAGTAACGACAAAGAAAGTCTCTTACCAAATGGCGCGGCGTTTCAGTAAATTAATACTGCCGTAGGTGCAATCTGGATCGGAAACTTGAAATTACGTCATGACGAATTGCTTCGGGGTTGCGGCTGTGACACACCTATTTCGTTTCTCTACGCAAAACTATTCACCTCCGGGCCAGGACATCCAGACTCCATCTAATATTGTAACTCGATCACCGACACACGTGCAAAACTTGCGTGGAACCGGTGGCTGAACACGCACGGTATTATGTGTCAGTGCCACAATTTGGAGAAAGTGTGGCCTTGACGAGTTTTACAATATCGCGACATTGGTATATGTCTCGCGTTACATAAATGAGGAGAAGGCCAAGAAATAAGGCGAAAAAAAGGGTAAACGCCTTATGTGACGTAGGGGCATTCTTTTTATGCAATAACGAGTAAGTCGAGTAACCCGAAAAAAGGACACTCACATGGGATCCGACAAATATGCACCTTCACCAAAGGTGTTACGTGAAAAATGTGGACGGCAATGTGCAATGAGAATCAAATAAAATAAAACTTCCTTACATTCAATACTCATAACCTTAGCCTTCTTTAAAAGAACGTTATATTTCTCAATTACTAAAAATGACATAATTAAAAAATGAAGATATTGTTAAAATTCACTGATAGAAAGGTTTTACATATATAACATAATATAAAAAATAAATATCAAGCATGCAATCAGATCATGATGTTGGATACAGGACACATCAGGAACCAACTATTTAGTTGATTACAAGTTGTGTGATACATATGTATATAACATAATATGAAAAATAAATATCAAGCATGCAATCAGATCATGATGTTGGAAACAGGACACATCAGGAACAAACTACTTAATTGATTAAAAGTTGTGTGATAGTAATGTTACTACAATAAATTTTATGAATTTGATTTCATAACATTGCATATAAAATTTGTTGAGAGTATAGAAATTTATATTTATGTTGTTTTAAAACAAACATTAACATCAATCAATTGATAAGTTGCCCTTACCAAATTGGCGAATCATGCTCGACGTTTGTCCATGTCCCCCTTTAACTATCTTTTACTCACTGCTCTCCATCCTTCTTTCTTAATGATTCCTTTCGGACGAGGAAAAGGTCTCATGGTACAGTTTCCCTCTCCCTCAATCGGCCATGCNTATATTTATGTTGTTTTAAAACAAACATTAACATCAATCAATTGATAAGTTGCCCTTACCAAATTGGCGAATCATGCTCGGCGTTTGTCCATGTCCCCCTTTAACTATCTTTTACTCACTGCTCTCCATCCTTCTTGCTTAATGATTCCTTTCGGACGAGGAAAAGGTCTCATGGTACAGTTTCCCTCTCCCTCAATCGGCCATGTCCAATCCCATTGGGTGTAGCGGCACCGAAAATTCGATTGATCCCCCTGCAATCTGCTGCATATAAATACCGGGCCGAGTTCCGAATTTTGTCAGAACACAGTAACTCGTTCACTCAAAAAGCAAAATGGCATTTCAGGTAAGCTCCTTTGTGAACATACTCTCGCGAAAATCTTCGATACGAAATAACAAAAATATTCTTGGAAGAAATCTTCATTTATAGTAACTCGAATACTTTACTTGAAAATAATCATTTTTAATCCTTAGTCTCTTCTATGTAAAAGATTTTTTAATATTTCGATATTTCATTGAATGCTGAGATTTTTTATGATTGGAAGTTCCTTTGCGCAAAGACTGATATGTTTCCTACGGAATATAAATGTATAATAAATTTTCTTTCAGTTTGTAGTACTCGCAGCGTGTTTGGCATTAGCCAGTGCTGGTGGTCCAGCGGCGTACGACATCGCATCGCATTCTGGAGACCTCAGCAGCATCGGTTTCAGCCAGGAGTCCACGCAGAAGGGCTACGGCGGCCAGAACGTGATCTCCTCGTACAGCAAGTCCGACGATTCCGCGCACTCGTTCGTCCGCGTGAGCAGCCACAGCATCAGCAACGACGGCTACTTGAACTACGCTACTCCCATCGTCAAAGCCGGCTACGCAGCCCCGACTTACCTCGCCCCGAGCGCGGCACCTCTCATCTCGAAGACCTACGCCTCTCCGTACAGCTATGGTTCACCTTTGTTGGCCAAATCCTACGCTCTCCCTTATAACGCACCTCTGTTGGCCAAGTCCTACGCCGCACCAGCTCCCCTGATCGCCAAGGCCGCCATCGCCGCGCCAGCTCCACTCCTCGCCAAGACCTACTCCGCTCCCCTTTTGCACTCCGCGCCAGCTGCTTCCTTCTTACACGCTGCACCAGCTGCTCCTCTTTTGGCTAAGAGCTACGGATACGCTGCCCATGCTCCGATCTACGCCAAGAGTGCCCTGCTCGCCCCGTCTGCGTACACCGCCTCCATCGCCCCGGCGGCGTACACCGCCGCCTCCATCGCCCCGGCTGCATACACCGCCTCCATCGCTGCTGCTCCCTCGGCTGCGCTGATCTCCAAGTCTTACGGTTACGAAGCGTCCGCACCTGTCGTCCACACCGTCTTCAACGGTCTTGGTACCAGCTACTCTTGGTAAATTCACGACTGCACGTCTTAACCCTTTGACTTCTTGCCCCAGGTGTTAAATCTTGATTTCTCTGAATTCTTCGAGCCTGAATGAGATTTCAGTCTTCCGCGAGATTTCGGAGATTTGAAGATTCTAAAGAACGTGCACCTTGTTACTTCGATTGAGTTCGTCCGCGTTAAAATCGAGAACGAACTTTATTGAAGTATTTATTGATGGTCGGAATGATCCATCGTAGACGTAAGGGCTAACGAGACGATCTTACTGGATATTTGTAGATAAATGTTTGGATAAATTTATAAAATTGGAACAATAGAATTGCATGCCAAGTTCATGATTTGTACAAGAGTAAAAATACATAATAAATGTGGCGTGCGAATAAGTATAGGTGATATTAATTTTGTTTATACTGTATCTACCTTCCACCTTCTCTGCTCCATAGTTAGTAGAACACTTCCTCAGCATTAAACAATTTACTGTTTGTAACACTAGATGATAAATAAATTTACATTTTTATGAAGTAAATACACATTTTTTAATTAAATGATTGCTCCATTGCCTCGTTTTACCCCATTTTACCTCGGAAAAACCGGTCTAAACGATATATCGATTAGTCGTGGAGGGAATTTATTTTTAAACGATATAATGAATAAATGAAGTTTCGATTTGTCTTTCATTATCTCGTTTCAAATGGGCACATTCAGCGTTTCTGTGATAATTGATGCGGAAAAAATAGTATGATATTAAACATACGGTACGCTGCATTAATTAATGAAATCAAATCGCAAATGCTAATAAAATTGCTCTACATTACTCATTATCATCACAGGTGAAACAAAATTAAAAGTTCTCGGGTATCCCATCTTTTTAATAGCTATTGTGAAATCGTATTCCAATAGGAAATGATGACAAAAGACCGTGAAACAACAATGAAAAACGTGCTCGAACTTTATTACGCTTTATAAAAGGACTTTCGATCGTGTACTAATTGTGAGGCACTGTTATTTTGAGGTCAGCAGGGTACAATGAATGATGGTCGATGATCGACATCGGAATCGTAATTTGGCTTCAGTAAAATTCAGTAAAAGTACAAATATCGTTGTTCCTAGAATTTACGGGTCTTCAAAATCATAAAACTGCGCGAGTGCTATAGTTACACAGGCAGAGAATAGTCTCATTGTCACTATTGTCAGTGAACAGCGTCTTAGTATAGTATAGTAAATGAGACAAAGCAGCGCGCAACGTGAGCGCGAGTCGTACGACGCACGTGTGCGGAGTAAAAAAAATATAATTGTTCTCCAAAAGCCCGTAGTGATCTAGGATCATAAGGATGACGAAAATAAGGAAAGTGAAACGCAAGAAGAGATTCCGCATGAATGTGAATCGTAAACGACTGCGGAATAAGTCAACTAAACTCCCGGCAATAACGTGGTAATATAACCATAAAGACACATCATACTACTAATACGACGAAGCATAGGTTTTCTTTTTAACTACAAATAAAAATAATTGTACAAATGAAATGTTGTTCGCAGTCCACAACTAAAAAAATCTTGGGAAGTAAAGAAGTCCACCCGTAGTAATTTGAAAGAAATGGGTTTAGCCTACGATCCGAATGAGGTTTTAAGGATACCCAATGTTAAAGAGGATATCATAAAAAATGTCACGAATTGGAAAATCACTGATGCTGAGGATCAGTCACAAAATGAAGAACAGGATGTTGAGATGGTGCCTGCGAAAGTACATGTAGCAGAAGAGCTTGAGGCAGAGGCAAAGGCACCACGAAGGAGGATGTTCAGGCTACCGAATAGCCAAGTGTGTTTCCTGACCTATTTGATGGACAAGTATGGGGAAAATTATAAGGTAAGGATTCTTTGTTAACAATGATTTATTTTACATAAGTAAACTGTGACTTATTATTGAATCAAATGTGTAGGCTATGGCGTTAGACAGAAAGAATTATAATCAATTGACTTGGAAGCAAATACGTGCTAAAATTAAAGTATTCAAGAACATTCCTGAGCAGTACAGTGAGTACCTTAAGAGCAAAACTGAACAAAACAATTCTAACTAGTTCATTGTAATACGAGTATATTTTATTTTGATACAAATTTCTGTATATAAAGTACTTGAATATATGTAAGACAAATAAATCTGTTAATTCTGGTTGGCTTAGATAAGAACATTAAGAAAGAAAAATATTAACTTGTACATCGAGAAATAGAGCGTCATACCTGTCTTTAAGTGTATTATTTTACATCATGAAACACTAAAATAGATTTTTATTTCGAAATATAATCTCTGTATCCTTATTGTATATATTAATTACAAAAACTGCATTAAATATATATTATGCGTGCTGCATAAATAACAAATAAGAATAAGAGATAACTATTTAGTATGTTTTCATGAGGTAAATAAATAATTTATTAAATAAATATATAAAAATCGAAAAAAGCAGTATAAAAAGTGTAATAAAGTTAAACGTATCATACTGAGAAACCCTTAAAAAATTATGCTGTTTTATTTGTATTCTGTTTTCTTAAAGCTTCAATTATTTTCCATAAAAATGTTCATCTTAAACAAAAATTGTAATCTCAATTCAGTGAGAGAATCATGTACAGTATAGCAAGTTAAGTATACTGTTCTTTCCTTTCATTTTTTCTTATATAATGAGTTACTTTTAACAAAACAAAGGACTGGACGTATTATCTTTTGCCATTTGAAATATCTTTTTTCTAACGGAATCCACAGATGCATGGTACCAAGTATATTCGGTTATCTCTGGTGACATTTCTGGTAATGGTCTTGTTTGGCATCCAATTACATCTACCTTGTGCTTGTGAGGAGAAATACTTAATAAATCTAAAGCTTTCTTAACTTCCTCGGATTTCATTGCTAGAGGAGAGTCCTGATTTGACATACAAAATTTGTTAGATATTGTCAACTTCTAAAGGGGTTTGCTTAAAAACATTTACCTGTTTATTAGCAATTACTAAAATTGGAACATCATCCATCCTTGCATCACTTAACAACTGTTTGAGAATGAAAGCAGCTGAAGGTAATTTGTTTACATCTGATGCATCTACTACAAACATTAATAGGTCTGTGTCTTGCAAAAAAGCAGTCCAATACTTCCTAGTGGAATCTGAGCCTCCAACTAGCAATAAAACGAATTGTTGATTACATATTTGAACAATGTTCCTTCCTTCTGACTCGATAGTGAAATTTACATACTGTCCCAAATATTGTAAAATAAGTTCCCATGTTTAACTCTATATATACAAGATCCTTCTGTTGGTTTTGGGGGAACAATATAAGATTTCTCATCGCCGTTCGCAACACATATTTGGTTTACAATAGAAGTTTTACCAGCTCCGTTCAAGCCCAACAAGAGCACACGTTTCTCCTGAGTATCGTCCATCTATAAAAGGAAAGTAGTAATAACTGTAACCGAATGTACGAATTCGGAAACGAATAACGGACACAAAGGGAGTCATTGAGCCAAAACAATCTAAGTCGGCCTCTAACCTTCGAAACCTCTTCGAAACCTTCGTCTATCGCTAGAAGCTCTCGCCTTTTCCAGTACCGGTACGCGATGTACGTCCCGATACAAGTACAACCGATCCAAAATATCGTTTGCCCATTTCGCAACGTACTGGGTATCATTCTCCCTGGCTATTGTTTTCTTTGACGAAAATACCGAAAAGTAGGACCCACTTTCTCAAGTCCGCGTGCTTGCACGTTGCCTTGCGCGTGTTATCACTTCACCGCGTGACATGCACCTTACATCCTTCCAATTGTGCGCACGTTGTTTACAGGATTCATGATACATTTACACGCGAAGATCATCAGCATTCATGTGAAATTATAATGATACACTCGGCTTCAAAGATTTTGGAAGGACTGGTTTCGCCGAGTTTCACGGTGGTTTCACGTACCTGGTAATCGTGCATGTGTCAGTGACACGACACCGCAGTTGCGTGAGTGTCTGCCTGTTAGTGTTAGGGGGACGTTTATGTCTGTGGGTTAGGCCAGGTTAGGCCAGCCAGGTTTGACAGCATCGGATTCTTGAATTGTGCCCGAGTAGCAGGGTGACTTTTCAGTGATATCGTGAATGCCATGGATATATTATAAGATACGATTCTATATAATGTCGACCAGATGAAATGAACACTCGTAAATTTGGTCGCGCGCAATTGTACTTGACTGTAATTTACCCGATCAATGGGACCGGACTATTTTGACAGTTCTGCCGTCAGCAGATAGTCCGCAGGATCTTCAGGTAACAAAAAGGATTTATTAAATATCATGTAACATTATTGAAGCTTGTCTTTAAACGCGATTTCAGATTTATTTCTTTTCGATGAATGTCTCAAAGAATGAGGAACAATCATGAATTACTAATGAATAGGTTAACAATGAGTTTCTTAAAGTAATTGCCATCGTTTGAGATAATAAAAAAATGGATAACGTTGCAACCGCAGAGTGCTTAACGCTTGATTTCGGTCCTTTTGAAACTGTCCATCGCTGGCAGCAAATGCCAGAATGCGATGAATTCGTTGGCGCCAGGTACACTTAATTAATTCCCATTGCCACTCGAACAGTCACTTTAAATTTTCATATTCAGTATCTCAATTATTTCCAGCATTTTCAATTTCTCATTTAATTCTTATTCTTTGTTTCAATGACTTATTATTAAAAATTGTATGTACATAAATTACACCCAAATGGTCCAGAGTTTTTGTTATTACCTCTAATATAAATTTTTAAAAGTACCACTAGTAGTTAATTATTATGGTTTACCATTGAATCTTGTTCTCCCGTTATTATTAAATGTTACATTAGCAAGAGCTTTGTAAATGCATTACTCCAACAATTCACAATTGTATTGTATTATACACAGGCGTAGCAAACACACTGTTGTAGCATACAAAGATGCGATCTATGTATTTGGTGGTGATAATGGTACAAGAATGTTGAATGATTTGTTGAGATTTGATGTGAAAGAGAAGTCCTGGGGACGTGCATTTGCAACAGGGGCACCTCCCGCTCCTCGTTATCATCATTCTGCAGTTGTGCATGATTCTTCTATGTTTGTATTTGGTGGTTACACCGGCGATATACATTCCAATTCAAATCTTACCAATAAGAATGACCTGTTCGAATATCGATTTCCAACCGGCCAGTGGACAGAGTGGAAGTTTATTGGAAAGTATGTTTTACTTATCTGTTTCATTTGGTTCGTTTTTATATCTGGTTGTTCATTAGAACCGTCTTCGGCACGCGAGAGCGTCATAACTTTTGCAATTTCTTTGTAGAACTCCCGTAGCTAGATCTGCTCACGGAGCAGCAGTGTATGATAATAAATTATGGATATTTGCCGGCTATGATGGCAACGCAAGATTAAATGATATGTGGACGATATCATTACTGGTAAGTTTTTTGACGCAGCGTATTTGAGACAGCATCGGAACATTTATTACTCTCCATCTGTTTCAGCCTGGGGAGTCAAGAGTGTGGGAGGAAGTCGTTCAGTCCGGTGATTGTCCGCCGACGTGCTGCAATTTTCCTGTAGCAGTAGCGCGTGAATCCATGTTTGTATTTAGCGGCCAGAGCGGAGCCAAGATCACGAACAGTCTCTTCCAATTTCATTTTCGAGAGAAACGATGGACGCGAATCTCGACGGAGCACATTCTCCGTGGCGCGCCTCCTCCACCGCCGCGACGATACGGCCACACCATGGTCAGCTTCGATAGACACCTTTACGTCTTCGGCGGCGCGGCTGATTCTACATTGCCTAACGATCTTCATTGCTACGACCTTGACACGCAAACATGGAACATCATTTTGCCATCTCCTGATAGTCAGGTTCCGTCCGGTCGTGTGTATCATGCGGCCGCTGTTATCGGAGAGGCAATGTTCATCTTTGGTGGGACGGTCGACAATAACGTGCGATCTAGCGAAACGTACAGATTCCAGTTCTCGTCTTATCCAAAGTGCACCTTGGACGATGATTTCGGGAGATTTCTGAACGGACGCTTGTTCTGTGATGTAGAATTCATTGTAGGAGAAACGGAAACGAGGATACCCGCTCATATAGCCATGGTGGCGGCTCGTTCCCAGTTCCTTAGAACACGCATCAGACAAGCTCGAGAGAAACGCGATAAATACTTGGAGGAAATGGCCAGTACCGGTGAAACGCCGGTCAAAGAAATGCCATTATTAGAGGTAAATTATCTGTATTATTTTTCTTAGTCGATGGAGTGTGTGTTATAAAATTATCTGGATGTTACAGGTAAGACTGAAAGATGCTGTACCAGAGGCATTTGAAATGGTTTTGAATTACATTTACACCGATCGAATCGATCCGACGAAGAAAGGCGAAGACGGGTCGAGCAGTCGCGTAGAAGATCCGCTAAGCAATAGGATCGTTTTACTCATGATGGACGTATATCGTTTAGCTTTGCAATTCAACATGAAACGACTGGAGCAGCTATGCGTGCAATACCTGAAAAGGACGATAAGTCACGCGAATGTTTTAGAAGCGTTGCACAACGCTGCCCAACTGAAACTGTATTTCATAAAGGACTTCTGTCTTAGCTTTATCGTGAAAGAAATCAATTACAACGAAATCGTAATGAGTAAAGAATTTGAAACTTTGGATCAGCCGTTAATGGTGGAAATTATTCGAAAGAGGCAGAAGCCTCAGAAAGGAGGCTTTCCAACACAATGTAATCTCAGTGCAGGTACAACTGTACAACAGCCTCCGTGTGACTAAATAATATTCCTTCATTCAAATTTGTTTTTTTATTGAAGGAACAACTTTGGTACAGGACATGGAGGCATTTCTGAAGAGTGTAGGAAAAGAATTCTGTGATATAACTTTAATGTTAGACGGTGTGCCGATTCCAGCTCATAAAGCCATTCTCGCGGCACGGTGTACCTATTTCGAAGGCATGTTCCGTTCTTTTATGCCAGAAAATAATACAGTAAACGTGAGTTTTTAATTTTTGAACATCATTTCTGCGGAATAATTAAATGCAGTGTAAGAAAACTTGCAATGTTTTGTTCGCAGATACAAATCGGTGAAATGATTCCATCTTCCGAGTCCTTCGACTCATTATTGAGGTACATCTACTATGCGGATGTCTCAATGCCACCGGAAGACTCTTTGTATTTATTCACTGCGCCGGTTTTTTACGGTTTTACAAATAACCGATTGCAGACATTTTGCAAGCAGAACCTCGAAATGAATGTCACATTCGAGAACGTGATACAGATCTTAGAGGCAGCGGACAGAATGCAAGCTGTCGACATGAAGAAGTACGCGTTGAGTCTCATTGTGCATCACTTCACGAAGGTATATATTGCAGTAATATTTCCATTTTTATTTTTGCGCCAAAGGATCTATTTAATAAATTATTGCAGGTCGCGAGACTTCCAAGGTTAAAGCAACTGAGCCGAGAGCTTCTGTTAGACATCTTAGAGGCACTGGCCGACGAACGCAGCGAGGCTCGAACGTGCCAGGACATGGCGAATGATTGCTGACGTAAGTGTATGATATAGTATTCTAAAAATCCTCAACACCGTGCGCGTATGTATATAGGTAAACGGAATGCGAGAACTGAATCGAGCGACTGACATCAAAGATCTCACAAACATTTGTACATATAATCCTCTGCGAAGTCGTTGTAAAAAAATAAAATATATATGAATTAAATAGTGAGAAATAAACTATATGTATCAATTTTCATGCGGCGAATACAAAAGATTATTAATAAAACCAATAAAACAGATTGTCATATACTTTACCGTCAGAAAATTACGGAAAATCTAGGAAAGGAGAATTCGATTGGGTATTAAACTAGCCACTTGATTAATAAATTATTTACATACTATATTTTGTCGCTTAATCGCGAACGATCGTACATACACGCACAATCAATACTTGTTTAATCGTAATTTAACATTTCAAGCTTAATGCAAGCTGCATACATTTTCTGGGGAATGAGGGAAGGGAGTTGAAAGAAATCTTACGCAAAGGAGCTCGTATAAAATCATTGCTCTCGTTTTCTTTCAGTGTGTGTGTGTGTATGTGTGTGTGTTGTCTCTAGTTAGGTGACATCTTCATCGAATAGAGCCCGTCTATTCAGTTCAGTCTCATGAACAAAATATTACGAAGTCGAATTTGTACTTAAAGTAAATGTGTCTTTTTTATGTCACGCTTTTACTCCCACACTCGTAAATCGTATATCTTATCGAAGTTTATACGAGGGACAGCGTATTTATCTTCAAATTGTTTGTTTTCTCTACGTAAAGTGTGATTTTACCCTACGCGTGAATTTTCGCTTCTATATGTTCGTATCTTTATTTTTTTTTATGTCATTTATTATCACGAATTTCGAACGCGTTTAAAATTGCTTCTCTAGAGGCATTTTATATCCAACTATTGTATTCATCTAAATTTAAATCACAATAAATATAGTCGTGATATTAATTACACTAAGTAGGCCTCTTTCTTTTTTGTTTTGTTCGTCGCTTAGAAAGTTGAATGATCTAGAATAATATTTGATAAACTTGGCCGTGTCAGCCAGCGCCGTGCCGAGAATTAATTACAAAATGAGATCTAGGAGTTACACGGCTAGACTTCAAATTAGTTACGACGATACGGTCGTGGTACAAACTTCACGTTGATTTCGAATGGCCCCAATCTGAAACAAAGTTATGATCACGTTTACGTTCCCTTTGAATAGAGTCCGAACATGCTCGGCGCTTACCGATTGTAAAATTGCTTGAGTTGTGTCGTAGGCACAGGGAGTACGAGACGTTTACTCAAGTTGAATTCTCTCAATTTGCCAAACCCATTTCTGAATCTGAATGAAAATGTGTGCACCACTTTTATACAGATAACAGAAATCTACAATCTTTCCTTCCCAAAACGCTGTATCCGTCAAATACAAATGGTCCGTTTCAGCAATTTATCGTTTCGGCAGGTTACTCTTGTAAGTTAGCTCTCGTCATTTCTAAAACAAAAACATGCCGTTCCCAAGCCGGTCTTTTTGCAAAAAGCGAGGTATTATTTCAAGTTTGAAAAAGTTTTTTTAATCGAGACGTTGGGGCACGTCTTTTGTATAAACCTTTTCCTCCGCGATGCTACTAGTCGATGGCATCCTATGCGAAGGTTCCAACCTTCTTCGTCTCTCCTCGATCGCATCCGTGTCTAGAGTCATCGCAGGTTGTATCGTTTGCGTCACAGACGAGCTTATGTGTCTCGTTTTAACGAGAGGTGGGTTTCGTGACTGAGGGATAGCAAACGCTCTTCTCAGTGCCCCTCTCGGGGGCGACGGCGGCGGGTACGAGATACCTAGCATTATTATTTCGATTAACACCCCGATGCAACACACTTGCTAACATTCATTTTCGCATGCCAACATCGTGCTATAGACATAACGTTTATTAATTTCTTGGTAATAGGAATCGAGGAAGAATTAGGGATGGGCAATAGAATTGGCTGGTGCAAATAAATCAGGGCTTCGTTTCAGCTTCTTCTTTTACAGCTCAATTTTTAAATATTCTGTATTTTCCTATCCTAAGATCTCTATTTAAAGCATGCACAGTGCTAAGTTCGTCGGTGTTCGTGGTCATCTAGATAGCCTTCTATGGGGTGAGGGGGATGGAAAAAGATATATTCCCGCGTGGGTAATTGCTACCTCGGTGCCCTGGTGAAAGCAACGTGTCCTTGCTCTTTGTTATTTGGGGTACAATTAGAAGCGAATTTGGCGGTGTCGGAGAAACGGTCGAAGTTTGTGGCGAGGTGGCTAGGGTCAAGTTTGGCAGCGATTGGCCCAAGCTAGAGTACGCCGGCACTTGGACGCTCAGCGTGTTAGGCGTCGGTGACTTACTCATCAGATATCGTCTATTATCAAATTTGTTAGGACTAAAATAATGGTCAAACGTCGGTCAGATTGCAATTAAACGATTGTGCTAATTGTTGGACGCACGCAGAAGTTTCACTCTATATGATACGCTACAATAATTCTCGATTCTTTGATTTCACTTGTGAAACTTCTACGAACATCTGATATTCCTAAGCACGTTCTAGTCGCATTCTGCGTGTCTACCTTATTTGTATGGGTCTGTGATTGTGTCCGGAGCTCTCACCCCCTTCTTCCGACGATACGCTCGAAGCTCGGGGTGGCTCGCTTGTTTCGACGCTTACATTTCTGCTCGGATTGTAACCAGGCAGGAAGCTACTGTTTCCCGGCGAGACGCCTTCCATCTCCATGCTCCCACTGGAAAAACGGCATTCGTTATTCCAACTCGCGTCTCTTTGATAAGCTGACCCGCTTCTACCCCTGTCTACCGTTAATTAGAACGTTCGTTCCATACCTGTTACTGTGCGCGAGGCTGCTTACTCTCGATGCTCTACTGCTTCCTCGGGGAGTTTTCACAATACTCTCGTATTCCTCCTGCTCGTATTCAACGTCACTGAGGAAAGTGCTCGGCTGTCTACTGACCGTGCTTAAGTTCATGGTGCTACCAAGCGGTGGCACCTTCATTAACGCGAACTGTTGCTGAGCCTTCTTTATGGAATCCATCCAAGACTGAAAAAAATCGAGCAGTTAACATATACCGTAATTAGATTTTCTTAGAAATCAGTACCTTGGCTAATTTCGATTCGCCGACGCTAAGAACTAAAGCACCTGACACCGCTCCGTACTCGTTCAGATAAATCAAACCCAAACTGGTTGATTCCTTCAATTCGTGTATTCGAATCCGATCAATCACGTACGGTTGTCTTATGATCTTCAGACCTCCGCCGATGGTACCAGCCGAACCGCTGGACGAGGCTTTCTTCGTCGACGGTTTACAGATCAATAGCATGTCTGTTAATAACAGGACGTGGACCTCCGTCTAAGAGACATTAGAGTTTTCATTATCATTTCTCAATCCTCAAGTTTTCTCTTATTCTCGTCATGATCATTACTCACTTTACTACTGGCGGCGTCTCTCAATTTCAGATCTCCTTCGCGAAGGAGCACTCTGAGCGTGTCCCTGGGGCAACCCGGTATCGGAGCCGTGGTAATGTCGAACGTGCTGTAATTCCTAATTAGTTTCTCCAATTCTTCGTCCTTAGACTCGACCACGTCGTAACTCTCTATTCGACACGCGGCGCTGGCTAACCGTGCCGTCTCTTCGTTCCTTCTTAAAGCAGCGTTCACCGAAGCTACAAAGTCATCTACGGACTTGATCTGTAACATAGTTTATAACAATGAGAAAATGTCAACCGAAATAATAGTTTATAATCCATTATTTATGGTTTTACAGAGGTCTGTGAATAATAGTCTTTACCATGTGTATCAATTCCGCTCGATGCTCTTCGTTCTCCGTGTTCTTGTGAACAGCCTTCAAGAGGAGCGAATATTTCGTCAGTCTCTGCATAGGTTTCACCAATATGTCGAGCAGTTTCAATCGGTTGCAATCCTTCTGAGTTTCGCACCACTGGATAACAAACAATCATTATCAAATAGTGTCCTACAATGAATTTCGGTTCTTCTTCGATCACTTGNTTGCAATCCTTCTGAGTTTCGCACCACTGGATAACAAACAATCATTATCAAAAAGTGTCCTACAATGAATTTCGGTTCTTCTTCGATCGCTTTTTTTAACTTACCACCAGGTAGACCGTGAAGAGTTGATTATCGTTGAGTCGGTCCCTGCAATACTGTTGGCATTTGCTCTGCTCGGAGCAATATCTGGTGTAGGGCGCGAACGTCTGCTCGAAGGTCTCGAAACCTTGCAGAAGATGACCGGGATCGAGGGGTTGGTTAGTGGTCCTCGAAGAATTTATCATCGACAGGACGTACTCCGTCCAGAAGTACCGATTCGCGGCGTAGATTTCAGGGATGTTGCTGAACAGTTTTGTTCTGTCGACCTCGTTCAGGATATTCGAGGCCTGCAGACTGCAGAGGCACGCCATGAAGAGCTAGAATCGATCGAAATTGTAAAACGATGAGAAACGAATGAGAAATATGTAAGAAGTAAAAAATAGGAATACTCACGTCAGTAACGACTTTCAAAGTCTTAATATAAGCCACTTCAGTCTGGGCTAGTTCCCATAAAGCAGTCTGCTGTTGCTGCTGCTTTTCTGGCAATTGATCCGAATTGTGTACGATATCACGCCAGTCCTCTTCGAGATTGTACAAACCTACAACAAAAATGATTAATTTACAATATTTAATTAAACTATGTCTTTACATTGTTTCAGCTTGGACTTCTTTGCAATCAGAGACCGGTGAGAATGTTTCCACTAAAAGATGCNTTCCCATAAAGCAGTCTGCTGTTGCTGCTGCTTTTCTGGCAATTGATCCGAATTGTATACGATATCACGCCAGTCCTCTTCGAGATTGTACAAACCTACAACAAAAATGATTAATTAATTTACAATATTTAATTAAACTATGTCTTTATATTGTTTCAGCTTGGACTTCTTTGCAATCAGAGACCGGTGAGAATGTTTCCACTAAAAGATGGTACGTGGATTCGTCAAACGAGACTGTGAAGTACCTTTACCCAACCGGAAACACCGTTGACGGTGTATAAAGAAAGAACAATCATTGTTACAAGAATATCACTAATGTTTTGCATTGTAAGATAATTTATTGGGTACAAATATAAGTTTGTTATATAAAAACCATCAGCGTAATCTTTATCCCTGAGTTTCAACCAAAAAAATCCTCTTACCCTCTTCGTTAAGGGTGAGCTCGTATGGTAATTGTCCGTCGGTTAGTTTCGGCACGCCGTGTTTGTCGTAATCGTCGAGCTGTGCGGTGAGCGAGTCGAGCTTGGTACCCTTCGTGTTCATGAAGAACCCGCTCCAACGCTGTTTGCTGGCCTTGAACCCCGCAGCCCCAGCGGAGCTCCGGCCAGACGTCAGCGTGTTGCTGCTACCGACTTCGGAGTCGACGCTCGAGTCCTCCGTCGAGACGCTAAAGAAACGTCCGCTGCGAGTTCGGTAGCTCTATAAATTAAACGATAAATTAATTTTACTTAATAAAAAATAACAAACATTTCTATTCAAAATAGCTCAAGAAATTATTTTCTTTATTTCATATGACAAATCATTTTCATTCTGCCGCGTTGAATTATTTAACAAATAGCGTTTGTGAAATTCCGGGACAGTTGAAATGACGTGTTTCATAAAGGATCTTGCGATCGAACCAAGCATAGTAGTTCTAGTCCGTGATGAATCCGACAAGTTATATTGTTCCCTAACTTGGAGGTAATCTCCGGAGCGTTCGCGGTTTCCTCCAGTAAATCTTCGATACTAAAGTACAGATGTTCTATCGCTGCGCAAAGTGATTGCTCTCTAAGCGAGGAAACTTGCAACAATAACGAAGATAATGTTCATTTCTGTAGAAGAGAATGGAGAGGATACCGGTACGGGAGATACCGTTCATTACGTTCTGGACAGGTGGAGAACACTGACCACCGAGCAACGGGACGAGATTTTATCAGCGAATTCAGTCGAGTTATTTAAACGTCTGTCATGGGGAACTTGACGTTCCCTCGTTCGCAGGAACCTGACGAGGGATTTGCGTTCATTGTTCCCAGCCTCGTTGCGATAAGTCATTATAGAATCTGGATGCCCGAGTAACAGGAGGATTAATACCGATCACGGGCATTGTTTGTCTTCGGTCGAGACTAATTTCGCAGCTCCGTTCCGGTCGTTCCTAGGTCAAGGTTCACGAAATATCCGTCGATGTCATCGCATTGTCTACGATTATTAAAGCCGGCGCTCGGGTTCGAATCAAGATTACGGCCGAGGATATGTGTCAGCTGCTTGTGGCGCACAATGAGCCATCAGCCCCTAATATCACGTCCCGCCCTCCACCCACCCCCGGAGAATTACAGAATCAGCTGGCGAATGATTCGCTTGAACCGCTTTTCGAATTCTCCACGCGGCAGTATTTCTTGTTAATTAAAAAAAGAAAAATCCGCGCCAATAAAACGGAACGGGGAGCGACGGGAGGAGGGGTTGAAGAGGAGACTCGACACTCTCGGGAATGAGATGAGCGAAGGTGGCGGCGGCGGTGGGAAGAGGACTGTTCCGACTATCGGTTCTCGGCTCTATCTCTTTCCAACCGCTTTTGGAACGCGAAAGGTGTTCAAGGTTCCATTAGAGGGATTAAACAGTAATCCTCAGTTTCTTTCTTCCGCCCTCTCTCTACTTTTAATGCTTGTAGCGAGACTGATATCTTACCCCGCCTGTTTTCCTCAGCGCGACACACTGGTTACCCTTCTGGCTCGGCGATTTCGAGATCAATTTGTCGTCCTTAACTAGAACAGAAAAATAAATAGTTTCTCTTTGTACGCTAGGCTCCCGGTGACAACCAGAATGAAATTTGTCATCGCTTTTCCAGTATTGTTTGTCGTTACAATTCGATGACGGAAGCGTAAAAAAATGTTTCATTGGTCAACAGCGCGATTGATATCTCTGATTGATGGATTCCCAGAATCTGGGGAATCGTATTTGTATGTGTAAAGACGGCAAAGTTTATTTCAGTCGAAACAGCGTAATCGATGTTTGTGACAGTTTCGCGTAGTAGCCTGATCGAATACGAACGTTTACTATTAATGCTAAAACATTCATCAGATTGCGCGTTTCTTCCCCTCTTCACGATTTGTTCATTATAATCGCGGTGGATGTTGGAAGTAACAATTAAGGCCGATATCCATCTAAACTCGGTGAAAATAATTGCGTGAGGCCTGCTCACGCATTAAAACGGTTTACGTCACGGACGCGATATGTATTTCTTCCCTCGAGAACTTCCAAGGTCCAAGGTCATCCTAAATTCGTCACACTCGTGCTTCTAAAAATAACTTTAATACCTTTTTAAGGCGGACCTTAACTCAGTATAGGGGAGAATTTAAATATTTCCCTCTTTTACGTTTGAGCTTTACTCCCGACGGTAAGAGGTAGCGGAAATAATAGAATTTCTTTCCTCTTATCGGAGTAATTATTCATTTGAGGCAACAAGAATTCTGCAGAAGTTTCCGCCTGCATCGACTTGGATAATTGCATTGTGACGCTCTGGCGCACGCATCCTTTCTAGAAGCAAGATGCAATTAATTGAGTCAAATAATCTTCCCTTGTCGAGCACCCATTCACCTTTACCGATGTACCTTCACAAAGCCTCCCGGTGCGTAAACAGAGAAATTCCATCTCAAAATTCGCCGGGCTTGTTCATTTAAAAAAGCGAAGAAATATTCTTATGCCGAGTAGACAAGAATCGGTATTTAATAAAATTACAGAGATTTTAAATGATTCGTAGAACGCGCGTGTAAAATCGTGTGGAAAGTTTACTTTGAGGAACTTCTGCTCGCGCGATGAGAAGTTCGCCCGGAACGTCGGAGAAGGAAAGTAAATTGGATACCTTCTATAGGATATTTTGCAGCAGGCCTACTTCGACTAGAAGTATCCTTGTCGCAAGTAGACTTATAGACACGAGTGTGCAACGATGAGAAACTGTACACGAAGGCGGAGTCTACCGAGCAGCGCCTTCGCGTGAACCGCTTTTAGTTTGCGCTCCTTTTCCTCCAAGGGCGTCAAATTAATGAACGTCCGCGAATAAGCCTTGTACGTACGGTTTCAGACTCAGCTATACAGCCCCGCGGTCCGTCGCGTGATGCCCGACTTCGCCCCTCTTTTTATTCGCTCACACTATCGCGAACGAATTTCGTATCGTGTTTTACGCTGCCACGGCCGATAGGAATCGCGGACATTTTTGAAATCGATTTCACGCCGCGGCTCCGGGCCGGCCCGGAATGGCAAAACTAGATATAAATAATTTCCGTCATCGGGATCGTTTTTTTCCGCCCTCGCCAATCTCCCGTTTCAATCGCATGCGAGCGCGAACGAAAACGTCGATTTAAAACAAACGAGCGACGCCGGTGCGCAGCTGGCTTTTATACACTTCTGACTAATAAATTGTTGCGAATTTTTCCGAGCGCGTTTTCCCTCCGACCACCGACGCGTTCGACCCTCGGTTAAACAATATAAAAGAAATACGTTTAAGTCGGGCAAACATTTTTGGCCAGCCGGAGGACGATTTTTGTTAATCCGACCGTACAATATTTATTACAGGGATTACCCGAATGGCCTCTGAAATATATTTCCACCTGAAACGGTTCGGCCATTACCGTCTGAGCACAATTTCCCAAGAATAATAACAGAAGTTGACTATAGAAATTATATACCTCCGCCAGTAGTATAAAAGATATTAGCGAGAGGTTTAAGTAGTATGACCTAGTTGCGGTCAGACAGAGCGAACGATCGAGCCTCACTCACTAAAGAGACGTTAGTCATTGCTCGCCCACGTTTATTACTCGTACAGTAAAACATATATTATTCCTAGAAGCATGAACGATCCGATTCGAAAATATGATAAATAGGTCGAGCAAAAGTTAGTTAAGGTAGTTGGCCCGGTTTTCGATCACGTCCCACTTTTCGACCGCGCTAATAAAAACTGCAATTTTGTCATGTATAATGGAATATATTTTCTAAAAAAAAATTGATTGTAGAAATTTTTTTATTTGAGCTATTTTTTGTATATAATTTGGATAGTGCAAACGTAGCGATCGAATATAGAATAATTATATCGGTATAGCTACTGCGATACGTAGCCATTTACCGAACTCCCTTACCGATGGCTCTAACGACATGCCCTCGTAAAATTATTTACTTGGTAGCATTGTTTTTCGTTGCAGCAGTAAAATAAGTGTCGGTATTTTTCCCGAGGTTCATTATGGGTAGAAAAAGAAAGGTATGTGATCAATTATTTACTTACGTACTTGTGAATCGGAATTATGTGATCGAAAATTGGTACACTATTTTTGTACGTTAATCTATTTTCGATCACAAACTATGAATTGAAGGATTTAGAATTGAAACTGAAAAAGAATAAGGCAGATAAAAGTTTGTTACGATGTCAATCAGAAAGTGCGACTCTTGAAGAAAAAAATAAAATAAAAGATCAAATGAAAAAGATACACGAGAATATTAGAAATGATAAAAAAATGATTAAAATTGGTACACTATTTTTATACGTTAATCTATTTTCGATCACAAAGTATGAATTGAAGGATTTAGAATTAAAACTGAAAAAGAATAAGGCAGATGAAACTTTGTTACGACGTCAATCAGAAAGTGCGATTCTTGAAGAAAAAAATAAAATTGAAGATTAAATAAAAAAGATACAAGAATATTAGATATGATAAAAAAATGAAAGATATTTTAATGAAAACGAAAAGAGATTTAAAAGAGAAAGAAAATAATATTAAATCTAATATTAAATGTAATGAATAAGTATATATTAAAATAGTTATTTGCTTTTAAAACAAAAAAGAGTTTACACAAAGTTTGTTTATATTGTTATTACTTTTACGGTTAGGAAAACATGTTATGTTTATAACATACTATTTTTTTTGGTTAATTTAAACCTAGTTTTCTATTTAAATAAAGGACACTTTAATATCAAACACAAGTTTTACTTTAATTCACAACGTCAGTGTCATGATCAAAAATGGGGTCAAACGTTGATCGAAAACTGGTTTTGGCTATGAATCGATGATCGAAATCTACGAAAAGGGGATCTTTTTTTTTGAGGTGGATTTATTATTATGTCTATTATTATTAAAGATTTTTTTGTTATTTCGTAACTTATTAAGACTTAAACTAAAAAATAAGTGAAAAAATTTTAATTCAGCGCTTAAGGAAGTTCATCCTGTTAAGGAATTAACAGATAGATCTTCAAAAAAAATTTGATTGTATATAACAGTATACCAGGATACCTCAAAAAAATTTTTAAGTCATTTGGATACCTTAATGATAAGATATTAATATAAATATTTTTTACAATTTTACATGTAGTCATATGGAAAAGAGTGATTTTCTAGACTTCTATCGCTAATTTATTAGGTATTGACAGACAATTTTGAATGAAATTTATGTCATATTAAAGAGTAACATTTAACGAATATTTTAATTGCAAATTTAGGTAGATTGGGTGACCATGAATTGAGAAATATATAAACACAACAGACGAAATTTGTATCTTTCAGTAATAGATAATCTCCGTTATTAACATGTACATTGTACGCTAGTCGATTTGGATGAGTTCTTCCTGATCTTATTCGATACAAGCTCCCCTTTACTATAACTTGCATTTGACTTGCTATGTACCAGATGAACCTCCTTAATACAACAATATTTTTATTAAGAGATCTGTCTTATCTCCTTACATGATCGAAAACCGGGCCCACTACCTTATCCCTTTCTAATCACGTTCGTAACAGATGGTACTACTACCATTTCAACTGCTTAACTCATTATCACCTTGCACGGTCGAACATCGATTAAACTGGCTCGGACTTATCGGTCATTAGTTCCGCATGAATTATGCTAGCGTTCACCTGAGCAGCCTGATCGTTACGTTTAACTTTCAAGTGAAGATCACAGAGAATACAAATGTCCTTTTAAGGGAGAGAAGTTTCGCGATGGTGAACCAACTCTCCGGTGACATCGTTCACCGTTTCTTTTAATCGTAATACCGGTCACGACTGCGTGAGTTTCAGTGTTCCGAGAGCGGATTACAAACACCGGTAGCTGGGAAAAAGTTCTCTAATGTCAACGATGTGGTTACCTGTTATCCGCAAGTGCTTCCCACCGAGGCTCGCGGTATCGGTCGTGAGGATCGGCAATGGCGAGAAGCCATCAAACACCTCGATCCGTGACATATCGATCCCCCGTCTTTCGCAAGCCGCGTTAAGCACGTCCCTGTCACAAAAAGTTTGCCCTGTGTTAACTTACCTCTACCTTCGTAATAGGAAAATTAAAAAAATCATCCTGAACTTTACTAACTCACAATAAATGGTAACTAATTCTGTAAAGATGGGTCGTTTGTTTCCACGTTTTTTCAGTTAGAATTGCACATAGAAAAAAGCTGAGCTTTCGCTGGTTTCAAATGACACATCTTTACGCAGGAAGGGTTAATTTAAAAAATCGTCTTGAACTTTACTAACTCACAATAAATGGTAACTAATTCTGTAAAGATGAGTCGTTTGTTTCCACGTTTTCTCTGTTAGAATTGCACATAGAAAAAAAGCTGAGCTTTCGCTGGTTTCAAATGACACATCTTTACGCAGGAGGGTTAATTTAAAAAATCGTTCTGAACTTTACTAACTCACAATAAATGGTAACTAATTCTGTAAAGATGGGTCGTTTGTTTCCACGTTTTTTCAGTTAGAATTGCACATAGAAAAAAGCTGAGCTTTCGCTGGTTTCAAATGACACATTTTTACGCAGGAGGGTTAATTTAAAAAATCGTCTTGAACTTTACTAACTCACAATAAATGGTAACTAATTCTGTAAAGATGGTCGTTTGTTTCCACGTTTTCTCTGTTAGAATTGCACATAGAAAAAGCTGAGCTTTCGCTGGTCTCAAATAACCCACCTTTACGCAGGAAGGGTTAATTTAAAAAATCATCCTGAACTTTACTAACTCACAATAAAGGGGTAACTAATTCTGTAAAAATGGGTCGTTTGTTTCCACGTTTTTTCAGTTAGAATTGCACATAGAAAAAAGCTGAGCTTTCGCTGGTTTCAAATGACACATCTTTACGCAGGAGGGTTAATTTAAAAAATCGTTCTGAACTTTACTAACTCACAATAAATGGTAACTAATTCTGTAAAGATGGTCATTTGTTTCCGCGTTTTCTCTGTTAGAATTGCACATAGAAAAAAGCTGAGCTTTCACTGGTTTCAAATAACCCACCTTTACACAGGATTAATTTAAAAAATCATCCTGAACTTCACTAACTCACAATAAAAAGTAACTAATTCTGTAAAGATGGTCGTTTGTTTCCACGTTTTTGTTAGAATTGTACATAAAAAAAGCTAAGCTTTCGCTAGTTTCAAATAACCCACCTTTACACAGGATTAATTTAAAAAATACTATCTTATTAATTGAAGTGCTATCATAGAATGTTTTATGAGAGGCAATATCTATCAATAACGAAAAGTTCTGTGAGATATCGTTTCACGAAGTTAAGCATACAGGCCTCCGTTTTGAGAGCAGTGGAACAACAATAACGAGGGGAGAGCCGCGCGGCCTCCTCGTAATGGCCTCTCGGCAAATCCCTGACGCGAAAGTGCCTAAGTACCATCTGGTTCGGGCGCGATACATCGCGTTCTAATGCCCATAAAGAGCGAACAACTTTGATAAGATTACCTCGAGGGAGCCGGCCCACCCGGGACCGTTTCGGGTATTACTCATTATTTAGTACCGATTATTAAGCAACGTGACGGGCTCGTAGGGACGCGCCGCCGCGGTCTCGTTCCGAGGCCGCCGCGGCGTTAAATTCGCGCTTTTCGTTCCCCAACCGCGGCAAGAGTTCCACGAAATTCTCACCGCTATTTACGGCCAAGTAAATCGTTCAAAATTTCATTTACCCGTGACACGCTCGTGGCATTTCCTTTGGTGCTTCGTGAAAGCAGGAAGTTAGACTCAGTTACTTCGCGGCGGGGACAGGAAAAATTAGTCGACACGTAAACTCGTAGTATTTCAGGTTTCTTCATCTTAAGTCGAAGCAATTAAACGAAGCTTGACGAGTAAACGCGGTCCGCTTCTGAGAGATACCTCTCTATAGACGGTAAAGATAATTAAGTAGACTTACGCCAAAGAAGCACCCTTAGTAGCAGGCAGAAACTCATCACGGTCCAGGCCGGAGTCGTCGGACAAGTCGAAACTGACGCTGAAGTACTCGCTGCTGGATACCTGAAGAATTGATTTACAAGAATTTTGGCAGACAGACTAACAACCGTTCGGAGAGCGAAGGTACAGAGGGGGAGGTCGCGGGGGTCCGCGGAGTTTTGGACGAAGAGTTTCCGGTACGGAGTATATTCAACTTGGGATTACATCTATACGATAACTCGAAACTCGTGAATGGCACAGAGGTCGGTGCCAAATTTGGCAGCTGTGCACGAAGGGGACCCACGGAACTGTTCGACTTACGTAACGACCGCAATCGTTTTCCCTTCCCAAACATTTGCCTAGAAATCTGTATTTTCAATTCACAAGAGAAAATTCTTCCTCAATTCCCCATCTTCTTGTACGATCGGAAAATTCGTAATGTGTTCGAAAGTCCCGAGTCGAAAATTTAACTATAATTTGAATCTTCTAAACCTAAATGTACCCCAGTTTAGGTCTATTAGATCTAAAAAGTAGAATTAGTAGAGTTATCTCAGAACTTAATATTTGATAAAAGTCTAATCAGAACTTATCCCTACAAAAATCTCAAATTATATTTTAGACCTTAAGGAGGTTCTACCGGTAACAGTTTTAAAATTACGAAAAATATAAAATTTAGCGTATGAGTAGATTTTGGTTAAATAATGACTCTGTTAAATTTTGATGAACTTTCATGGGATGAGAAAAAAGTTCTGAAGATTTCAATTTAAATTGTTTTTCGCAAATATCTAAGTTCCTATTGGTCGGACGATACATATGCATCAGATCGAAATCATAGATTGATAAATTCTCTACAACGCTCATTCTTGGTATTTTTTTCTTGTGGGCTACGGTTTTCAAAATAACACGCGGTAAAAACTTGAAGTTTTCGGAAGAATGATGTACGCGGCTTGGTTCGAAAACTTAAAACCTCGTCGCGTGTTATTTTGAAAACCGTTACTCGCAGGAAAAAAGTACCAAGTATTATTGTTGTAGAGAATTTATCAATCTATAAGTTTGATCGAATGCATATATATCGTCTGACCAATAGGAACTTAGATATTTA